>NHNW01000079.1:0-154662 GCA_002786025.1 Zasmidium citrigriseum
AATCTATAGTCCGCGTTAATAGATTAAGGATATTTTAAAGTATAGCGAGCCTTAAACCCGTTTTATTATTATCGCGGTTAATAAGAACCTAGAACTATAGATATCTAAGTATATAAAGTTCTAGGTATATTATTAGACTAGTTCGCTACTATAAGAGTACGAGACGCCTAAGATACGAGAATATACTAAGGGCCTTTCGGATAGAGTCGACGAGAATAGTCGAGTTAGGATTCGAGCGATATATAGTATAAATATCTCTATTAATACGGTAGGCTAACTAGTACGGAGGGCTATACTATAGTACGGCGATAATATTATTATTACTTCTAAGGATAGCGCCTATAAGTTTATTACGACAATAGATTATTCGACTAGCGAAGAGGAGCCTAGACTAATCGACGGCGTCTACGGTACCGCTATTATTAACGAATTCTACTTAATTAAGTCTTATAGTTAGGTCTTTACGAAGATACTTAGTACTCTACTAGGATTTCTATCTCTTATTAGTATTAGCTCTACTCTAGCTTTACGGCCTACCTACGTCTTCCCTATCGTATTAGCTACTACGATATAGTATTATAATATCCGAGATAAGATAGACCCGACTATCTCGTATCCTATATATAAAGTAGCTATACTAAATCGCTACTCTAATAATACTAATAATTAGAAGATAGTCTCGCTAAAACCCTAGGTAGTTAGCTAGACGAGGGATATAGTAGTAAATACTATATAGGGTATAATTACCTAGCCTACGTAAGTTATTATCGCTAAGCTTAAAGAAGCGGATAAATAGACTAATAGTAGGAGACTACCTACGCTTAACGTCTTCGTAAGTATAACCGAGTAGCGAGAGGTATATACCCGATAGCTATAGTAATCGTTTATCTATATCGACTAGTAAGATATATAGGATCTAAATATACTAAATAAACCCTAAACCTATCTCGATTTCCCGACGAACTCCTACTTCGACCTCTATATAAAGTAGCTATAGGATATCGCTAATACTCTTCGAGAGACCTTTAATAGCAATTAGCGTTTATACGACTTTAGCGCCTTCTTAGCTACTATAGAGAAATAGAATATTATCTAACTATAGCTAGAGTTAGTAACGTAGGCGCGCGAAGACGACGAATTAGCGAAGGAGCTTAGAGACTATAGTAAGAAGGACTAGTAGAAGATCTAGAAGAAGATTAAGGCTTATAAGACTTACCTAACTAAGCGCGCGAAGTTTAAGGCTAGCGATATTACTAAAGAGGCTATTAGCGATAATCCTAGCTAGTTAGGCCTACTAGATAAGGTTACGCTATACCTCTATATAATAACTAGTAGTAAGACTATTTAGCGGATTATACGCGCTATCCGCGAGTAGGATATTAGTAGAAGTCGAAAGCGTAAGATTATAATCGTAGTATATACGCTATTTAACTTCTAGCTAATTAAACTTATAATTAAATATATAGTTAATAATCGAGTCGAGCTAGAGATATTATCGGATACGAGTTGTTTTATAGTAATAGAATAGGACGGCGAGTAGCGAGCTAAAGATACTAATATTAGTAAGCTTAAAGCGTTTCGTACTATAACGCCTAGTAACGAGGGATAATACGATACGCCTTTCCTCCTCGTTAGATATATCTCGAACTTTAGAGTTAAGGTTAACCTTACTCTAGCTAATATCGTCGTATAGGTAGATAGTTCTTAGGATATAGGAGCGGATATATAGGTCGCTAGCTATCTATCTCGTTACTAATCTATCTAGCTAGTAGAGTAGATAGAGAGCTTTCGTCTAGTTAGCGTATATAACTAGTTTTAGATAGGGCTAGTATTAATAGAGTAATATAAGTCTTAGAGGGTAGTCTTTAATAACTTAAAGGCTTAAGTAAGCGAGAGAGAAGGATAAGTATATAGATTAAGTATAGTACGTACTAATACGAACAATACTTATTTTAAATATTAAATATTTAGTATAGAAAAGTTATTATAGTATTAGTACGGCCGCGTAATTTCTATCCGCGCGCTACGAATATCCGAGCTTCGCGCGCCGTTAAGCTACTCTAGCTAGTAACGTTAATACTATATTAATTTATAAGATAGTATCGTAGAGCTTCGACGTTATAGATAATAGTATTACTATATAGGGTATATATATAACCTAAAATCTATATTAACTAATTAGGAGGATTACTACCCTATATAGGTTAAATAGTATATAGAGTAAAGGCGTATAGCTAAACCGCCCTAATATAACGATTCTAGTATAGGGGAAAAGGAGGTGTAAGCTCGAGTATTAGCGTAATAGGAGGTCTAGGCTTTCTCTTTTTACTCCGTTAAGAGAGATATATTAATAAGGCTACGAACGATACGATATATAATCGTTATATACCTTTAATTTTATACTCCCCTATACCTCTACTATTTTACCTTAACGGATACTCTACTACACTTTTATAAATAAGTATATCGCCCTCTCTTTTACTAATTATAATATGCTAATTAGGCGATAGAGTAGCGTTAAATAGGCGTAGCTATAGTATAGTTACACCCTATAGGGTAGATAGGCCCGCTACGTCCTTTAATATACGCTTCTTTAACCTAGTCTACCTCGCTTTTTTATACTCTCTTTACCCTTATCTATTCTTTTTAATATCTAACTAGCTTAAATAGTAACGATTGAATCTAAAAACCTCGTCTTCTACTAATAAGAAGTCGCTAATAGTTATAGTACGTTAGGAACTAGGCCTTAAGGATAGTATAGCTACTCTAGTACTAATATAGCTATATAGGTAGTAGCTTTAGACTAAGTAAGCGTATCTATCTAAGACAGGTTTAGTACCCTACCTTATTATAACTAAGATCGACTAGAAATAGGTCTCTTTTTATAGTAGCCTTACCTCGAACGCTAGTTAGAGAGGCTATATATCTTTTTATAGCGTTAAAGGACTTATTTTTTACCCGGCCGTTTATATATAATATCTGTTCTAGATCGATACGCTATTATAATACTTAGTTATAAGTTAGAAGAGGTAGACGAGCTAGATTATAGAAGGTAGTAGTCGTAGTAGTATATATATATTAGCTACGGATAATACTATTAAAGTCCTTAATAATATTATATTCTTAAACCTTATTATCTCTTTTAGAACGGCTAAGGGGTTAATTAAGGACCGTATTATAGATTATCGTCGAAGGACTTATATAGCGTTAACTTTACGCGCCTATAACTTAGCGCGTAAAGTCGACGCGAGTATACGGATTAGGCTAGCTCGGAGAGCTACTATTCTATTTCTATATCTAGTAACGGAAGTTACCTTCTTAGATAATAATATTATCTCCTCCTTACGCGTTATATCTACTCTACTATTAGTATATATCGTACGGTAGCCGCTTATTAAATATTAGAGATTAGCGTAGATACGCTAGCGGATTAGATAGGGATTTATATACCTATTAGACTATTAACGATATCTATAAGTCTCGTACGAATTCTACTACTAACGGTCTTATAGTCTATTTTATCGAACGTATACTCCGACTATACTATATATATAGTATTAAAACTTATATCGTCGCTATCTAAGAGTATAGTATCTAAATATATCGATAGTATATCGAATACTATATTACGTAGAGTCTAGCTATAACCCGACCCGTTAAATAATAGGATTAATACGGAACGCCTAGAGATACGTATAACTATCGGATTAGGAACTATATATAATAAGAAGTATCTTAAAGACTAAGTAATCGTCTATAGTACGGTCTCTATACGATCTTATCTCGAGACTAGCTATACTAGCCGAGATCGAGTCTACGTATTAACGGGATTAACGTTACTAAATAAGGTATTATAATCTATATCTATATATAGATAGAGTATAGAAAGTATAAGTACCCTCGATATTATAGAGTATTAATATCGTCGAATTATATTAGATACGAGTACTACTACTTAAAAAAACGGTTACGAGACGAGGTATATTATAAGAGATAAAGAGGATATATAGAGAATTCGTATACGTATATCCGTATAAGTAGGAGCTATATATAGTACGAAGAAACGGTATTAGATATAAACGTCCTCGCTATTAAGTATAGTAGTAGGATAGAGGCTATAATTAGATCCTAACACCCCCCTATACTATATAAGAATAGGACTATATACTCCTAAGCCGTCCCTAAGTAAGTACGTCTAGCTATATATAGATCTCGAGAATATTACTAATTTAATTCTATTACTTTAGAGCTCTTACTCTTAGAGGTATTAGTTTAGTATACCTTAGCTTACTTAGGGCGACTTACGTACTCGCCTTAGTCGTTAATATATACGTTTAACGCTATATATAACGCTACGCTTAATTTAACGGCGCGCTAGCCTTTACGCTACTCTTAATCTCTAACCCCTCCTAATAACCTCGCCTAGGGATATTTATCGGCGTACCTCGCTTAGATAAGCGAGTAAACGCCGCTAAAACAATACCCGCTACTCCGCTATCCCGCCTACTACTATTAATACTAAGAGCGATACGATTTCTAGTCCTACCGTACGATTCGCTTTCTTATATTTAAAAGGGAAGCCGCCGCTATACGCGCCTAGCGTTTATTAAGTCGTAGGCCCTCGTAGTTAACCTAGCGGCACCGCTACTACTATAATAATTAATCTAAGAGTATATATTATACCCGTCTTATACGAAACGGTTCCGTCTTATCTCTAACTAATATTAGTATAGTCTTACTCTTATCCGCCCTACTATCGTCTACGCTCGCTAATATAGTACCCTTAAATCTATTCGGTATCGAGCCCTTAAAATAGACTAAGAAGACTCTCCGCGAGTTCTTAGAGCGTAAATCTAATAGGCTCTATAAGACGTATTATACCCTCTAGGGCTAGACGCTAGATAAAGCGAAGGATATATAGGATATATATATCGATACTATCGCCTTATTTCTATAGTTAAAGCCTACTAGAATACCTAATTAGAATATCTATAACTCTCTATTCTATAACGCTAAGAAAGAGCGCGCTATTCTCGAGAAGTAGCTATACGAGTAGAACCTAGAGCTATTCTATAACGATAGTAGTATAGCCTATACGAGACCGTAATAGCTAAGAGATAGCTACTTCTACTAGGATACTAGTCGTATTTAGTCTAGAGACTTTACTATCCCCCCTTTAAGTTATAAGATTTTAACCTAGTACTAGATCTCCTTTATAATATCTATATCTAAACCTAGCTCTAAAGGTCCTTACCCTAGACGTAACGGATCTACTCTAGTACCTACGTTAGCCGTACTACCTACTCTAACGCCCGACTTTAGTAGTAGGTTCGAATTAGAGAACTAGTTAGAGATTATTACGAGAACTAATAAGCGTAGAAGGCTTAATCTTAGGGGCTAGATCGTATACTAAGTCGAAAAGACGCTACTTTAAGACCTTAACTTACTCGTAGTAACTCTAGAGCTTAGGGACGATAATATCTAGCGCTTTACTTCTAAGAAGATTAGTATCGCTTAGTTCTACGTCCTACGTAAGCCTATACTTTATACTAACCTTTTTAACTCGGAAGCCTACAATATAGATAAGGATTAGATAATATTCTATATCTTACTAACGTTATATAAGGTCGCTATCCTAAATACTAGTAATATCGTAGCGATACTAAACGACCTCTATAATAATCTTAATCCTAGTATAGAATAAGAAGATCTTCTCGTTTTTATCGCCTTCCGCGATAACTAGAACTAGATATTAGTACTCCTATCCCCCCTCTTCTAATAGTAAGCTATATTTAGCGGTAGCCGGGGTATATTTACGGAACCGCGTTATATAGAAAATATCGACGATAAAGAGGAATATAACGATACGAATAGCGCGGCTAAAGAAGACGACCTATACGATATCTTACTACCTATAAAGAGACGGCTTAGGTAGCGACGATAGAATATAGAGACTAGTAATTTTAGAATAGATTCGCCCGCCTTATCGCTTCGTACGTAGACTTTATTAACGGGCTTACCTCTACTTATTCCTCGCGTAAGAGAGTCCTCTCCTACTACTAATACTAACGGTATAGTCTCGCTATTCGATACCTTACCTAAGTTCCCGACTAACCTAAATACTACTAGTTAAGTAGAGGATACCTTAGCGTTAATATCGACTTAGCCGCTAGTAGGACCTACGCTAACTATTAACGGCGTACTAGAGGTTCCCGTAGCGCTAAAGCTAGCGGTACTAGAGCTACTAGTATTAGTAATACCCGCGGTATTAAAGTCTATAGAACCCGCGGCGTTAAAGTCTATAGTATCCGCGGCGTTAAAGCCTACGGAATAGCTACTATCTACGCCTATAGTAGATAAGGAGGTAAAGAAGCTATAGAAGAAGCTTTAGAAGATCGTAATAGATTCGCTAGAGGAATATACGCTTAACGAGAAGTTTAGCCGTTACCTAAGGTATATTAGTAAGGAAGTACTAGTTACGCGACTATCGAAGGACTACCTAATATTTAATACTAGCTAGCTACCTCTAGTAGGGCCGCCGATTAAAGTAAAGTAGCTATCTAGGTAGTTATTTAACGGAGAGGCTAAGGTGTTAACTAAGGCGCTTTATTAGATAGATCTAATATTCTAGAAGGATATAGTCTATCCCTTCTTTAGCTTTAATCCTAAGGATAATAACCTACTATCGAGGTATATATAGGATAGCTAGAACTTCTATAAGAGCCTTAAACCCTACTAACTACACGTCGTCGCCTAGATACTTAAGAGACTCGTACTTAGCTAAGAATAGGTTATTAATACTATAGATATAGGTACGAGTAAGACCTACTCTTCTATTACTATTATAGATATCCTTACGTAGAATAGGGAGCTATACCGCTATAAAGACCGCGATATACTAGAAGATATAGCTAACTACGATAAGAATAGCTCGCCTATCCTCGATATAGGCTTCCTTACGCCTTATACTCTAGTCGTCTAGCTAGGTATAGATCTACTCGTTCTCTCTATACTTATAGTCTAAATATAGATTAAAGAGCTACTAGACTTCTTAAAGCGTAAGCGCTTTATTATCGTCGCCTCTACGAAGTACCTAGAGGGGTAGTTAAAAGATAAGAAGAATAATAGGGAGTAGAGTAGAGTCTATTATATCGATAATACTCTACGACCTAAGTATAAAACGAATAAGATATAGCGATACGCTAAGGGCCTTAGGGATAGGTTTATTAAGAATAGTAAGGTTACGGTTCGGGCGTTTATATATTAGTAAGAGATCGAGGGTAAGGTTATTAGAGAGGTAGCGCTATAGTAGAACGATATTACGGTTATCGTTACGTAGGATAGTATTACTAATCGAGTTTCGTAGGTCGATTATTCGACTAACTACTACTTTAAAAAGTCGATCTATAGCGTCTTTAGTACTATATTTATAGACGAGATCTATAAGTATATAAAGTACTCGTATAGGATATAGAAGATAGTTAGTTCTCTACTAGAATACCCGCCTATTATAGGTATTAGTATAACTCTATACTAGAACCTAGTCGATATATACGGTATTACTATAGCTACGTACGCGCGGTACTATAATCTCTAGGTACCCTAGAAGACGACTAAAGCGTAGGATAAGAAGGAGAAAGAGATAGTAATAACTATCTATAAGGTATACGAAGTTAGTATCTTTAACCTTACGACGCCCTCGTATTTTAGGACTAGAGACGATATTAATAGCTAGAAGATCTCTTTTAAGCTAGACCTTAACGCTCGGACGAAGAAGTAGCTAAGGGAAGAGGTAGTATAGGAAATTATTATAGAGGGCGCGCGGCTAATAACTCGTAAGCTCGAGGATACTATTAAGTTAACTAAGAAGAGGAACAAAGATCTAACTAAGGTAGGCTAAGATCTACTAAAAGGTATAGACGTTAAGCGTAGTATATTTACTAATTAGCTTAAGCGCTCGTAGATTACTATAGGAAAGTAATATACCTAGGATCTATATAATATTAGTTAGACCTAGTATTATATTAACTACCTAACGAACTCCTACTTCGACCTCTACTTAAAGTAGCTATAGGATATCGTAGATACTCTTAAAGACTAGTTCGATAAGGAATAGCTATTAGACGACTTAGACTAGAGTAGATTCCTAGCGTATATTTATAAGTAGCGAGTTATATAGCTATAGCTAGAGTTAGAAATATAGGTAAGAAACGATAACAAATTACTCGCTAAGGTTAGCGATTATACTAATAAGGACCTTAAAGGTATTAAGAAGAAGATCTAGGCTCGCGAGACCTACCTAGCTAAGCTCGCGAAGTATAAAGCTAGCTAACTTAAGAAGAGTAAGGTACCTAAGGATCCTAGAGAATTATACTTTATAAAATACTATACTAAGCGACTCTACGACACTACTAGCGGTAAGACTATTCGAGGGATTATTCGCGTAGTCCGCTAATAGGAGAACGTTATAAGTAAGCCGCGTAAGATTACCTTCGTAGGTATTAAGCCGTTTAACTACTAGCTTATTACGATAATATTAGAATCTATAGTCGCTAAAGGCGTTAACTCGGATATACTATTAAGCGAAGATTCCCTATATTTCCTTAGTAGATCGATAAGTAGGAAGGATTATAAGACTACCTTAGTAGATTTCTATACGACTACTCCTAATATCGAGGGATATAAGGATAACCTATAGCTCCTCGTTAGCTAAGCTAAAGCCTATAAAGTCGGCGTATAGTTTATACTAGCTAATATTATCGTATAAATCGATTTATAGTAGCTCGCGAATACGGATATCTAAGTATCTAGCCGCCTAAATTATAATCGACCTATCTAACTAGTAGAGTTTATAGAGAGCTTTCGTCTAGTTAGCGTATACAATTAGTTTCCGATTAGTATACTATTAACGGAGCGTTATAGGGCGTAGAGAGTAGTATTTAATAAGCTAAATACCTTCTTTAGCGGAAAGAAGGCTCGTAGATAGGTAGAAGAGATAGATTTAGTAGATAAGTAGGTAGTAATATCGCGTTTCTACCGCTTAATAGTACGGAATAATTAATATTATATTATACTAAATATCCCCGTTCTTACGAAGTAGAGACTAGAATAGACGGTAAGTACTATTAACTATTATAACGGCCGCTAGCGTTTAGTTAGGCGTTTTAAAGTAGTTATATAATAGTACGTAAGATAAATAATAGCGCGTAGGGCGGATCTAGCGCGCTAAGCGATTAATACGCCCTTTATTAATAATACTATAGAGAGACGCGTCTACGTTATTAGTCTACTATAATAAACCCCTGATTTTATAAAGGCGTTATTATAGATAGTATTCGTAGATCTTAAACTACTACTACTCGCCCGAATCGTCGTCGCTAATATAGGATATAATATACGACCTACGCTATTAAAAAGAACCTAAATCTTAACGATATCGATTATACTAGCTTCTATACTACTATTAAGCGTATTATAACTATAAGAGGCTAGATATCGAATACGTTTAGATCGATTATAGAAAAGGAGATAGTATAGAAAGAGTTACTACGACTATTTTTAGTAGACGATAATACTCGTATACGATTTCCTAGTACTCTTATACTACTAGGGATATAGGCTAGATAAGAGATATTTAGTTATCTCGTAGTAAAGATTTACGCTAACTTTAGAAGGCAATAGCGCTAGAGAGATACTAGACCGCGGCTATATAATACTATCGATATATTATACTAGGCTAGGTAGCTAGAGTCTAAAAGTCTAGCCTTAAGGGAGGATAGAAGAGAGGGGATTCGCGAGTTAGTAATACCGTAGGCTACGTTAACGGAATAGTACGACGAAATAGTCGAAATTATATAAAAGGGCGGCGAGACTAAGCCTCTATATTAGCTCTATAAACTCGTAAGAGGATAGCTATAGCCTACTTCTCGCGGATAGATAGTAATTAAGGACTTAGATTTCTCTCTCTTCCGAGATCTACTACGGTTAGATTACTAGTTCAATCTAATAGAAGACCGTATAGGATAGGGAAAAAGCGAAACTACTACAATATTATACCTTACGACGATCGATAACGAGTAGTAGTAGAAGGCGGTTATAGCTTAGATAGTTCGAGAAGAGCGGTACCTCGAATTCGTTATCGTATAGCGAGGGATTATAGGTTAACGGTATTAGTATACTACGTAAACTAAAGTGTATAGGTCTTAGTATTCCGTAGGCTAGCCGCTTTATATAGTTACTTACGTATAGCTTCTTATCTTACTTATCTACTTCCTTACTCTTATAGCTTCTTCTCGCTATCCGTTAAAGAACTCTAATACTCCTTCTAGGCTTAAGATTATCTAATACGTTAGCGTATATATCTAAATATATATAGTAGATAGCTATTACTAGCGCGCTAATTATAAGTATAGCGGCGCGTTAAAGCTTAACGCGCCGCTAACGCCGCGGGAGTAGGGGCTTAGCGATAACGCGTACCTTTTATTAATAACGCTTATATAGTATTATACTAGTATATATAATATACTATCGCTCTCGACTTCGGATTAAAACCCTCTATATATAGGCTACCTCTATATAATATACTAGGTATACGGAAAGTATTTCTATCGCCTAGAGGGCGTATAGAGACACCTATAAACCTACGGCGCTACTAACGACCTAGAACGTATAATCTATATCGACGACCTAGTAGATAGTCTAATACTTAATATAGATATACTAGCCTAGGCCTAGCCGTAAGATAGAGAGGATAATTACGGATAAGAAGGGTTAGAAGTTCTAGAACAGTTACTATTTAATACTAAAGAAGACGATAAATAAGAGGAGTTAGAACTTCTAGATTAGGTACTATATAACGCGGAAGAGGATAACGATAAGATACTATTACTATAAGGGCTATTTAATACCTACGCTAGAGTTAACGATAACTTATAGGGTAGAGAGATAGAAAATAGAGTCTCTAGTACTACGAGACTCTATAATATCTAAGATAGTATAGATATAGGCGATACGAACGACGATAATAGCAAATCTATTTATTCTAGTAGCTCGATTCGTATAGGCCGTAGACGGCTCTCTATAGTAAGTAATCCGGATAATTATAATATTATAATATTTAAAGAGAGTACTAGTAAGAAGGTAGGAACGTAGCTTTACCTATACGTTAGATATTATTATAGTAACGGCGACGACTAACGCTTCGACTTAGAAATACTATATATACTAGACGATTAGTAGACGAAATAGGCATATTTAACTCCCTATTTAACTCGTCTTTCGTAAGATAGCTACTAGAAGAGAAGGTATCCGCTAAAGTAATTACTCGCCTTCTTATAAATCTAGTACTTAAGCCTCTTTACGAACTACTAAGCTAGCGGAATCTAATCGAGCTTAAGGATAAGATAGAGTAGATAGGTAGCTCTTTATTAGGGCGATTAGGCTAGTAGTAGAGGAGTAAGATATTAGTAGCTATAGGACGTAGTACCGACGGAGCGATAAGGTATCTATTTAGGTTTCGTTCGCCTCTAGATAGAGTTCGTTTCCTTATAGGCTATAACGGATTTAAAGACGACCTAATATACGCCCTATACTAGATAATAATAAAATAAGAACCTAGGAGCTAGATCTACGGTAAGATAGCGTCTATAGACTAGTAGTAGTAGATATAAGATTCGCTTAGTATAGATAGCGTAACGATCGTACTAATTATTATTATAAGTAATAAGACGTAGGTAACGAATTACTAGGGGAACCTTACTTCGTATCTAGTATATATAACGATTAGTAACCTTCTAGAAGACGTACGGTACTTAAATAACCGCCTAGCTAGTATACTCTTAGCCTAGCTACTAGTTATTAAGGATAGAGACCTCGTTACCCGACTCTAGGTACTATACGACTATATAAACTAGTTATTCGACCCTATCCGCTAACTTGGATATAGAGACGGAGTAGACCTCGAGTATATAGACGGCTATATATAGCGATACTTCCCTATTATAGTAGCGATATCGATTAATTACGAGGAGTAGGTTAAGATAGTATACATTAACTCTCGAAACTACTATCTACTATATCTTATTTACCCTAACTAGCGCGAGAACCTCGAAATTGTAGCTAAATAGCGTACGTATAATAATACTAAGCGCTAGTAGAGGAAGTAACGGTACCGCTAGTCTAGGGCTAGTAAAGGCGACTAAAGTAAGAAGAGGAAAAGTAAGGCCTTATACGAGTCGGACGATAAGGACGATTTAGTATAGGACGTCTACGATATAGAAAACTTCGCGTAGAGATACCCTAAGGTAAATATCTATAAAACGCTTATTATTAATATCCTATACTAGCTACTAAAGGGAGTACTTTATTATACCTTAACTTAGACGACGAAGCTTTTAACAGAATAGATACGGAAACGTACTACTAAAAGAGTTAAGCGCTAGATAGCCTATAACCTAGACTAGAGTATAAAAAGAGGTAAGGCCGCTATACCTATAGAGGCGATTACTAATATTATCGACTAACGGTTTATATCTATACCGCTATACCCTAATACTAAGGTCTTCTACTACTTCTCCGAGGTTAAATAGTAGACGGGTAAAGAATAGAAGAGCCTACTCTAATAGATATTACTAGTATTTACGCCGCTATTAATAGAGGCTAATTAGATACTAGCCTTAAATTTTATACGGGCTATAGTAGACTTTATCTTATTAGCTATATACCCGAGCTACGATAATAATACCCTACGATATATAGACCTAGCGTTGTTCCGAATAAACGAGCTTTAGGATACGTTTTTACGCTTCTAACTACGATATAGCGATAAAGAAGGGGAAGGGAAAGGATACTTTAATTTCTCTAAGTAGTATACTATAATATACTATCTAGAGATAATCCGACGATTCGGTAGTACTACTAGATAAGAGACTAGATTATTCGAGTATAACTATATTAAATATATTAAGAATACCTTTAAGCTTACTAATAAGAAGAATAGTTAGGAGGACTAGATTATAGACGCCGAGAAGCGTAGGATAAACCTTTAGACTCGCTTTAACGATACTCTACTCTTTCGAAGGCTAACTTAGACTAAAGAGCTAGAACGTTTATTAATACCTAATAGACTAACTTAAGCGGTAGATATCCCTAGTACGTTCGGATAGCCGAGGAAGACGTTAAATATAGGCCTCCCTATTAATAACGACTACTAGAGAATAGTCGTAGAGGTAGAATCGATACTTAGTAAGACTAAAGGCTAATATTTCTATAGAGTAATAGCTACGTTCGTACGCGAGAATCGGCTATCTCCTCTAGTAATAGCGTTAGTCGAAGGCGAGTATAGACGGCCTAATCTAGATAAGATCGTAGAAGACGACGAATAGGTACTACTACTCCGTTTAAAGTTCTATTTATCTACGAAGTATTAGAAAAGGACGAGCAAATCTCGATCTAATCTAGACGTAGTAGAGTAAGACTTCGTCTAATATATACGTTTATAGTAGAGAGTTTAAGGCTACGAGAGATACGACTAGATATAGGTATAAGAGTATACTACTAGTACGGATAATACGGCTAAAGATATACTATTTAAGGGTATACTACCCGCCTAAGTAAAACTAATCGTTATAGTAGAGGACTAAGCGTTAAGCGTTAATAGCGAAGGTATAGGTACTAAGAAGGATAAGGATAATACCTAGTTTACTAGTCGCGCTCCTATACTAGAATATACTAGGGTATTCGTTAAACTATACTAGCTAAAGGAGAAGGATAGCTCGGTAGATAAGATATATAGTATAATAGTAATTAAGCATATACTATTAGTACTAGTATACGGCCTCTTATAAGGTAGACGGATATATAAACTCTCGTATATTACTTATACTATCTATATAGTACTAGTCGATAAAGCCGAGCCGGATAGAGATAAGTTTATTAATAATACGGCCGACTTCGAGACTTATAATATATTATAGAACGTAGAGTAGGAGGCGGAGGTTACTTAGGCGGTAGTAGACGTACGCTCATAATACTAATCTAGATCGTAACTATATATCGCTCTATAGAAGCGCTTCGATATCGGTTTCGAGTAGCGTATATATATTAGGCGGCGTAAATATATACGTATACTATAGCGTAATTGTATCGAGTAGCGTAAGGACTATAAGTAGGCTAAGCGGCTTAGCGCGTTAACGCCGCGCCTTACGTATATCTTCGCGCTTCTCGAACTACCTTAGCCCGCTTAGCCTACTTAGTATCCTTAACTACGCTCGCCTTTTAGGTTTTCTAGACGTAAGCTAAGCTAGATAAAGAGAATATTATAGGGTAGTAACTAAAGGTAGATCTAAAGATTAAGTATTTACTATAGATTTAAGGCTTAGGTATTTCCTAATAATATAATATAAGGCCTTACTATTAGTATATATTTATAGTCTAATAGTAGGTATCTTAGCTAAGCTACTCTAGTTTAAGTATATTAATTAGTATACTAGATTTTACTATAAGCTTTATATAGGTAAAGAGGCGATTAAGCGTAGCGGTAGCGCCTATACTATATACTAGGAGGAGATAAATTATATTATAGCGGGTAAGAATCGTAGTAGAGAAGTAGTTAAGCGCTTTTAGCGCGAAATCCACCTAAAAGTTATACTAAAGTTTACCTAATACTATAACGTTATACTATTACTCTTCGTAGCGCGTAGCGCGATAGTAGTACTATAGTAGCGCCTATTAAGTAGCTTTACGTACGCCTTTTAAAGAGAGGTTTAATATCGTACGCGCTTACGCTTATAAGAGTAAGCCTTATAGGCGTCTAAATATACTATATAGTAAGCTATAGTCTCTCCTCTCGCCCTTAAAACTCCCGCGTAGGAGTTTATTTTATTACCTTCCTTAATAAATCGCCTCTACTAGCTACTCGAGTATTATAATATTAAACTCGTTCTATAGATCTCGCCTTAAGTACGACTCTATAACTCCTTAAACTTATTATATATCTCGCTTAACCTTTTTAAGCTTACTAACGATATACCTTTAATAATAATTTTAGTAGGGATATAGAGGAGGAATATACTACTAGATTCGATATAATTAAATACTTACGTCTAAAGTACTTAGACTACTAGTATTATACGCGAGCTTACGTTTACGACTATCCTAATACTTACTATTACTAAGGACCTATTTACTAAAGAGATTAACGAATAGAGAACGGTAGTAGCTAGTAGCGATACTAGTAGGGAGAATACGGTACTAGTACTAGAAGTAGATAGTAGAATCGAGGCTTCGACGAAGTACTTCTTAGACGTTAAGAAGAAAAATATATATTTAGTAGTACTTAAATTCTAGTTAGATAATAACCGTAGGTATCCGAAGCTAATCCGCTATTCTTAATCTTAAGTAGTAGGAAGTATAGCCCTCCTAGTACTAGCCCTCCTTTATATTACGGACTAGTAAGATCCTACTATTAATAGATCGCTCTTAATATTATAGAGAAGTTATAGTATATTTCTTTACGAGACTAACTATATTAATAAAAAGACGTAATCCGCAGATAGAGAGGTAAGTAGATAGATATCTAGCGAAGGTTAGCTATAGAGAACTTATCTAATATTTTCGAAGCTCTTCTATACTATCTAGGGATTATTATAGAGAGGGTATATTAATATATATACTTTAAGGGTTAGTTTAAGTAAGGCTTAGAGATATCGAGCGAATATCTACTATAGAGAACTCGTCTAATATTTATAATATATATCTATATTAGCTAAGGATCTTTACGGAGAGTTAAGGTTAATATATATACTTCGAGGGCTAGGTTAAGTAAGGCTTAGAGATATTAAGCGAATATCTACTAGGGAGGATATATATAATACTTAGAAAGACTCGTTAATACGAATTAATAATCGTAAGTAAGGTCGTTATTTATAGAGCGTACTTCTAAAGTAAGTTAAAGTAAGTAAGTAGGTAAGTAAGTAGGTAAGTAAGTACTAACTAGCTAGTATTAACTAACTACTATCCTAATATTACTTCGTTATAGCTAATAGAAACTAATAGAGACTATAAGAGACGAAGCCGCCTAACGTTTCTACTAGTATCCGAAAATCGAGGGGGCTTTAAAGTTATCTAATACTTTATAAATATCCCCTTCTATATTTCTAGTAGTCTCGATAATATTATCTTCGATCCTATTAGTATAGCTAAAGCCTAGCGGACGTACGCTTATATAAACTAAACTACTAGCGAGTATACGATAGCTAATACGAGAAAAGCTTAGGTAGATTATAGATATAAGCTAGTAGGTACGTTAAAGGGTACGTAGAGGATCGTTATAGCCTATTAAGTAAAGGAAACGGACTTTCTATAGTTCCTCTTTATACTACTAACTAATATAGCTATAGAGTATATCGTCCTTACGCTCTAGCTATAATATACTACTAATAGTAAGTATTAAAGCTACTATAGCTATATTAAGTCCTCGCTAACTTACGATATAGTTAATAGTCTAGCTACCTAAATCCTTCTTAGCTCTTATTATAACTTCTCTTCGAGCGCGTAGGTAGTTAGAGTCTACTAAATCTTCTATAGTTACTAGACTATCTAGGTTCTCGTCTTCGTATAAAGTAGCTTCGATACTATATAGGTCGCTTTTTATCCTATTATATTATTATTATTACTAAGGTATAGATTAAACGCGACGTGTTTTAGACCTTAGGTAGAAATAAACGCTAAGTAAAGGATTCTCGCCTATTTTACTCGAAAAGGAGAGGCGTCGTAGCCTTAGGCTACTAGGGTTACTTAGAGTAAGGGTTATACGAAACCTATAGGAAAAGGCTTTAAACGACGATAATACTACTTAAGAGTTCTATATTTATTTAATCCTTTTAAAAATTGTATAATATAGTTGTATCTATAGCTAGATATTACTCTAGGGGTCTTTTAGCTAGTCTAAATAGCCTTATAAAGGAAGTCTAGGTATCTCTAGTTTTTGCTATAAATATTAAAATCTAATATACTTATAATTAAAAAATATACTACTTATTACTACTATTGTAATATTTGTCCTTCTTATAACTTAAAGTCGCTATCTAATAATCTTTTAACGATACTAAGGATAGCGTAAGCTCCTAATCGAAACTAGGAATATCTAATTAATCTAGCGAACGCTCTACTACGCTAGGAAATACTCTTTTATATATAGTCTAGGTAAAGTAAACTAGATTATTTCTAAGTAGTAGTAAGTTCTAGAGCTACTACGTAAGACTAGAGGTCGTCTACTCTATAGTAGTAAGCCGATCCTTAAGGACGATATTCTCTCGCTATACGTCTTTAATAATCTTTAAAAGCTACTTAGAGCTAATACCTATATCCTAGAATAGAGTATAAGAAGCTAGTAGGCTAGCTTAATAGTACTATATTCGTACGCTTAGTACTATAAAAATCTAAGTACGTAAGTAGCTTACTAGCTTATTCTTATATTTATAATACGTATAAACAATACTCTCGTTATTAGCTAGTATTCTATAGGGCCCGTATCTATTTCGAAGATACTACTAGTAAGGCTATAGTACTACTATACCTTCTAGAGTCTCTATAATCTAGCTAGTAGTATCGTACTTCTATAAATTAGTCGTAGTATTCTTACGTATACTATAGTCTCTAGTAGTAGCCTTATCTAGCTATTATTACTATTTCTACTCTAAAACGGACTACTATATATCCCTAGGGCTATAAGAAGGATTTAAAGACTATAAATAGCGAAGCTTTATACTACGAAAGAGTTAGTAAGGCGTTAGGGATTATAGAGAAGAGGGTCTTATAAAGCTATTAGAATACTAATATTAGTATTACGTTTATAGCGCTATATAACTAGCCTTATCTATAAGGAACTAGCTAGCCTTTAGGAAGTAGAAATAGCGTTTAAGATAGGAAGGAAGATATCGTTACTAGTATAATAGAGGTATCGTCGTAGCTAGTATTAGACTTAGAACCCGCTAGAGACTACTAGAGTCTCTATTCTCTAGATCCCTAATAATAGTCGTTTAAGGCTAATAGCCTATAAATAAATACCTCTTAACCTAAATATATAAGTAGTAACGTAAAGGGTACTATACTATAGGTTTGTTTTCTAGTTCGACGCGCGACTATTATTAATACTATAACTAATATAGATAGGTAGTAGGGCGGGGGTTATAAGAATATAACGTAAACTTATATAGATTAAATAGAGTAGTCGTTACTCTTCGTAGCGCGTAGAGTAACCCTATGTATAAGGTGTTAAAAGGAAGATTTAGTTAATAGGTAGTTAAGAAAGCGGTAGAAAGCGGTAGGAAAGGAAGCGGGGAAACGAAATGATAGTCGTGTAGGTACGGGCGCCCCTATACGATGTGAGACAATAGAGGTAAGTCGAAACATCTCTTGTGTCTATCTTCTCTAAGTATACTGTTCCTCTCTATATGTCCACATAACCCACTATCAAGAAAGAGTCGTGGCCAAAATGTTACTCCTCCCAGCAGCCCTCACACTGCTCCTCACCTCGGTGACCGCGCAAGTCCAACAATCCATCGTAAACCCAACCACAGCCGCCAGCACCGCGACACCTCTCCCCAGCGCGAGCGGATACGCATACATAGGCTGTTGGAATGAGACAACACAAATCGAAAACACAGGCGGAATGCGAGCCCTCGCCAACGGCAACTCGGTATGATAGATCCCTCACCTCAACTTTCACACCCATAACCCTCCCAAACACCCACACCCCAGCACCTTTTCCCCCCGCACTAACAACCTCCAAGTCCGCAAACAACACCCTAACCCCCCTCACCTGCCTCGCCTTCTGCACCGCCGCAAACGCCCAATACGCCGGTCTCGAATACGGCCGCGAATGCTACTGCGCATCCTACCTCTCTTCCTTCAGCACCAAACTCAACGAATCCCGCTGTAATTACGCCTGCAACGGGAATAGTTCCGAGATTTGTGGTGGGAGTCTCGCTCTGACGTTGTATAATCGGACGGGCGATGGGAGTAGTACGGGCGGTGTTGCGGGACGGTGGAGTGCGGATGGGGCGGCGTGGTATGCGGTTGCGGGGGTTGGGATGTTGGTTTTTGCGGCGGTGCTGTAAACAGGAGGAGGAATGGTCTGGGTGGAGATTTGAGGAATTAGTTTGAAGAGCCAGGACAAAAGATTTTGAGGATTGAAGAGACAGATGACTACACGACATACTTGAAAGATACCCTACAGCACGACCGCCCACAGCAAGAGCAAGAGTTATCGGATTTCCATAGGCAGAGAATTACAACACACAATCAATTCTCAGGTTCAAAAACTCCTCCCAAGACAATGCGAAACACAGTCGATCAGTGTTCCTCCCCCTCGACTGGCAAAACCGTAGGTCTCAAGATCCCCCTCCGATTCCTGCCACCAAGTCCCAGCTCCCTCAACTCCACCGTCTTCGGCCGTCGATACGTATACCCAAAGAACGCGCCCTTCTTCCTCAGCTCCATCACTTTCCGCCCAACCTCCGGATCCCGCAACATCTTGTCACGAGGCCTCTTCTTCTCTTTCTTGGGCCGCGACGGGGTGGGAGCCACTTCGATACCCAACTCCTGCCTCTTCTCGGCCACTTCGACGACCCGCTCTGCCTTCCACTTCTCGTAATCGACGCCGAAGTGCTCTTTGATCCGCTGCAGCTCGCCATCAGAGCAGGATTCGATACCAAGGTCGCGTTTCTCCTGGCGGGTACGTTCACTTTTCCAGCGTGCGTAGTGATGGCCGAGAGTCACGGCAATCTGTTCTTCACAAGCATTCTCTTCGAGACGCTCCTTCTCGAGGTGCTCTTTGATGCTTTCGTAGCTGGAAGACTCATCGGTCAGGATGTCCTTCTCTTCCTCGAAGTACTTGGTGATGGATTGATTCTCCTTTACACGAGGAACGAAAGGCGGCTGCGTCAGATGGTGCTGCGTCCACTGAATGCCGTGGAAGAACTTATGCTGCTTGATCTCTTCGGCTCCGTTGGCGTAGACGTGACGAGCCAACGGGCTGGTTTGGGAGGCGGTGGAGTGGCGGCGGGCGATTCGGCTCTCGGTATGGCGATATTGTCTCGAGCTCAGACGAGACTCCTTGTCGGTCAGCAGGAATTGCATGAGATCGATCACCGTCTCACTCGGCGGCGGCAACCACCTTCTCGACTCTGAAGACGGTCGTGCCCAACGTTCGTGGTTTGGGAAGTGAAGCGTGGTCTTGTGGCTGACGATGCTCTCTTTGGTTCTCTGGCGGTTCTCGCAGTAGAATGGTGTTCGACCGTAGAGACATTCGTACAGGATGATGCCAATGCTCCACCAATCGCACCGGCCATCGTATGGATGTCCAAGAATGACCTCTGGCGCCATGTATTGGCTGGTACCAACGACACTGCGAGCCAGCTTGCGTCTTTCAACACGATTGCGCCAGTTGAGCAAGCCTTCTCGGCGAGCACCTTCCTCAGCGTCAGGCTTGGGTGTACCTCTTCCAGGAGAGCGATTTGAGTCAGCGCCGTCTTGCTGGCCGTCCATATCGTCGGCTTCATCAAGCTCATCGCCTTTGATCTTGATCCCGATCTTCTCCAGCAAAGTCTCCCGTTGGGTATTGTAGTAAGTCTGACTATGCGCCCAGTGACCATTGAAAGCAAGTCCAAAGTCCGAGATCTTCAGATGCCCCGACGAGCTGATCAAGAAGTTGTCCGGCTTGACATCGCGGTGGATCCACTTCATCTTGTGCGCTTCTTCGATGCAGAGGATCATCTCTGCCACGTACTACCGGGCGACTTCCTCTTCCAAGACATCCTCTCGCAGCAGCAAGCCGAGAAAGTCACCACCGATCATGTACTCCATGACGAGATACAGATTGGTGTTGTCTTGGAAGCTGGCGATGAGAGGGACGACCCATCGAGAGCCTTCTGATGCCACGAGGAAGTCTCGCTCAGCTCGCAGGTGGCCTTCTTGACAGGCTCGGAGCATCTCGGATTTGCGGATGACTTTCATGGCGTACACATCCCGGAGGGGCTGGCCAGCGGGGATATTGCGTTTCGCGGTGCCGTCGGTGTTGGCGACCTTGGCCGTGGAACTGGATTTCTGTGTTGAAGATTCGCCGTTCGATCCATTGGCGACAGGCTTATGGCCACGCTCCGTGACCAGACGGACAACGCCAAAGCTGCCTTTTCCAAGAACTCGAATCGTGTCGTAGCCAGCAATCGAGATGCCTTTCATGTTTCGCCGGGTCATGGACGAAGCTTTCAGGACTCTCATCTGTCGAAGGTGATCACTTTCAGCTTTCAGCCATTGCTCTCTGGCTCTGACGCGATCTTCATGAGGCATGCCAATGTCAGCCATACGCTGTTCGAACTTCTTGCGGCGGATCGAGCGAGGCGAGCTTGGCTCCATCAGGATGCTATGGTAGGTCTCCAGGGCGCATTTGGCAGCGGCTGCGTTCTCGACTGTGGCAATAGAAGGCTCGGCATGGATGGTGACCTCTTGCACTGGAATGTGAAGGAAACGACCACTGTCCTCTTCGATTGGAGGAAGGATGTTCTCATCAGTGTTGCCCGTGCCCTTGCTCAAGTTGGAGAGGGCATCTTCGGGTGACAGTCGCTTGTATCGAGATCCAGACGAGCCAGGAGGAGATGTGAATGAGGTGGCTCCCGTGGATGCTGTACTTGCCGGTGACCAGGTGGGATTCACGCCACCTCTGGCGGGAGTTGCTGAGGATGCAGTGCTCGGGGATGAATGACGATCGCCTCTTGAATGTCCATTGAGTTGCTCAGCACTCGTCGTGATGATGGGCACGTTCGGCTTTGCCCTTGATTTCGCCCGATGAATGACAGTATCCGTGCCGGAGGTGATGTTGAACTTGGACGCCAGATTCTCAATCTTCTCCGAGACCTGCCGCGAGTGTCCACTGTCATGGGAGTCATGGGATCCATCGATCGGCATTGCTGTCTCCGGCTCTGCTGCTTCAGACTGCAGACTGTTCGGTCCGTCAAGCTGACTGTTGACAATGCCCTCGAATCTTACGGATCTTGTCGAGCGCTTTCGCTGGGGCGGCTGCAGCGCCAATGGCTCGCTACCGGTCGAAGATGACCGCCGCAGGGAATGGAGCCAGTACGAGCGGGGAGCCTCGCACAACACAGAGGGCGGCGGGGTGGCCGTGCGATGGTTTGGTGTAGCTGCACCGTCCATCATTGGGCGAGCGGGACCTGCCAGGTCAATGTCAGCTTTACTTCATCGATCAACATGTACCAGCACTGACCGTGTGAAACAGCAGCGATCCTCTCGAAAAGTCTCGAAGCCGTGCGTCTGAGCCGCAACAAGGGAGCCGGGGGATCCTCTGGCGGCGGAGAATGAGGAGGGCTGGAGGGCGGTTTCGAGACGCTACGCTTGCGCCAGATGCAAGACGGCCTCTTGCAGAGGGAGAAGGAGATGCCAGACGCTTCGCTATTCGCTTTACGTTTCCGGATGTTGATGAAAGGCATGCTTCATGCCAGTGAGGCGGGAAGCATGTAGAGATATGAATGGGTCGGCGTTGGGGTTATGAAGACGAATGGTTGAAGGTCGGGTGGTGACGATGAGGTTGGAAGTCAGGACGAAGACCGTGAGTTGGAAGCAGCTGCCCATTGTGTTGATGCTGATTGAGGAAAGCAGCATGTGGAGGTCCTGCGTTCCTTACGTGTAGAATGTAAAGGAAGTAGCGATGCTGGCGGCCTGGTTGTCAGTTCAGACCACCTTTTCGCCCTGTGCGACACCTTTTCCGAAACAGCGTTATCGATTGAAGGTTTCGTCGTTACCGTGCTCGCAACGCGGGCGATGCTCGTGCTATCAGAATCCTCATTTGCTGCGAATGACACGAGAAGGGAACGGTCGTTCAAGGTCAGAGATGCACAGTGTGACAGCATCTCACTTCAACTCGAATTCACACTCTTTCAGCTCAAGATCCGGTGCGACCGTCAACAACTCGTGGTCCATGATACCATGCACATATGCCAGACCTAGGAAAGTCCAAGTGTTGCCATCACCCGAGCGGCGCAGGCCAATCGGGTACCGACTGCCATAGGGAAGGACGATAACGTCCCTCTCTTCGATTTTCCAGGATGTAAACCCAATGAACCCGCATCTACTCACCATGAAATATCCCATGTCATTGCAAAAGCCACTCTCTTTGATAGAAAGCCCCGCAAGTAGCTGCCAGAAAACGGGTATGGCTATTCTTCTCCGCTTGATAGTCGACTTGGCCTTCTTCGATATGACACAGGCGACGTCATCCCAGACTAGAAAGAGATTCTGCGCATCTCTTACGTTTCGGATAATACGATCGCCGCTCGTGTAGACATCGCAGGGACAGCGACCAGGGCTGCCGGTTGCCAACATTTCGTACGGGCTTCCACTAGGAAGGGGTTTCTTGAACAAGACACGCTGGCCAAGGGTCTTGCGCCCCAAAGAATTCCAGAAAGGAGGTGTGCGGATGCGCTTTCGCCTATCCATAGATGGAGAGGGGAATATCTCGTCGAAATACAGGCCTTTGGTCTTGAGAATGCCGTCTGTAGCATTGAAGGATACGTCGGCCTCACTTTTGGGACTAAGTGCGGTCCATCTTTCCTCCTTGATGCTGATGTTAGACACCCCGTACCTAGTGGTAGAGTAGAGAGTGAGGACTCGACGAATATCGTCCTCACCAAGAAACCACCATATCCATCGTGCAGGAAGGGGTATTAATCTCTTCAGCCAAGTCTTAGACTGCTCAATCAGATCGGGCTTTGGCCATGGGTTGAAGTTGATCGCCCAGGACGGATGACCTTCTTCTTTCCGACAACCAAGGTCCAAGGCAAACCCGAAGAGTGTTCCAGTTTGACGTATGATAGTATATGTTGCTTGAGCAAAGACTTGAGATTTAATCTTGTCGTAGTCAATAGTGATGAGGCCGCGCTCGAGCGGTGTGAGCAATGAATGAAGGCTGAACACTTTGTCCCGCGGATCTTCACAGTCGGTCATCAGTGTCATTGGCAAGAGATCGAGCAAAGATCGTCGTGTCTGGCCATTTTCCGAACTTCCATAGATTCGCAGTCTCTCCAAGTGCTCCAGATGCCAGCCAAGACTGCGAAGCTTGGAGTAGACAAATGTGGATTCCAGCGACGATTCCACATAAGTGCCGTCTAGTGTGAGGTCGTGGAGACCGATGTCTTCTCCTAGGCCCCACAGCTTCTTGCAGTAGGGTCCGAAGCATATACGAGGCTCTTGTGCAGCGCTCACATATTCTTGAAGGATCCAAGCTCTGGTATGCCCTGCTCTAGGGTCAGCTAGGCATAATGATGCTACAGGGTGTCTTCCACTCTCCATACACAGTGGTTTTGTATGAGTTAGAGCATGCTTCAGCTGACGGGCTTGATGCCTCCGAGACGTGCCCTTAGCATGTAGGTCTGGGCAGTCACCCAACCATATGATCACTCGTTTGGCTTTAGAGAAGATCTGACCCATACGCACGACCTGTTCATTCTTCTCGGCAATCAAATCTTGATTGATGCATATCTGGTCAATCCATAGCCTTCTTGAATCTTCATGGCTTCGGAGCCTCTTCAGTGCCGCCAAGAGATTCTTTGTGACTGGAAATCGGCATGAGCCTTGGATCTGAATGAATCCGCAATCCTCCCAACTTCCCCATGCATACGAGAGAGCGTCGTATGGCTCGGAAGAAATCGGAACATCGTTCTCGGTACTCCTAGAGTCCTGAATTGTGGGCTGAAGTCGAGTGATTGAGAGCTGGCAACAGATAGGCTCGTTGTGTTTGCCAGGCAGAAGCTCGAGGATTCGTATCTCATCGGCTGGATCGATGGGCACGTCCGGATAGCTTGCGGTAGGTCTTCTGGAAGACATAGTGATCCATGATGCGGTCCACTCGGGCACATAGAGCCAGCTCAGTTCAACCTGAGAAGATATTGGGACGAGGCGTCAGCGAAATGGTGAGCTGAAAGCAGGCGAAGCGGCGGAGACGAGGACATGGATGCTGCAGGGTCGTGTAACCCAAACACGCCTGTTCCCGATGGAGTATGCCATTCTCATGGACCATCTTGCTTGAGTCTCGAAGCTTGAAGCGGATGAGGTTGTCGATGTACTTTGCAATATCGTTGTAGTTTTCCAACCCCTTTCGAGCACGGAAAGAACGTTTGCCTGACTTGTGTCAAAAGTGATCTACGGCCAGAAGTCGAAGGCTGAGTCATGCCTTCCGCGGCCTCTCCTCGTCTCTCGGGACCTTTGCCACGATCTCGACCGTCCGAGCAGTATTGGGATGAGTAGCCGTCAGAGGCACGCTTTGGCATGGAGAAAGATTCGATTCGCCAAAAGAGCGCCTTCTCATGCGAGCCGTGTCGACGCCGCAAGGTGAAGTGCGATACCGGCCACCCGAGATGCCACCGCTGCGTTGCACGGGGCGAGACGTGCACCTATAAGCTGTAAGTACTGTCGGACCGAGACGATTATCGACATTGTTGACACCCACGTGATAGCTCGCCGTCGTTATCTTATACCAAGAAGCTTGAAACCCGCATCGCTGCTCTGGAGGCGGCGCTCACAGAACGGACTGGCCCTCCAGCCCATCCGCCCGTTCCGAGCCCTCATTCATCAAGCTCCATCTCAAGACCTTCGGACCACTCTCCCAGCAGTATCCCGGGGGAAGATGTAGCAGAGCGTCCAGGCCTTAAGCGGGACGACCAAGGCCATGTCTCCTTTCACGGTAGAACAAGCTTGATCAATCTGGTCCTTGCACATGGCGTAGAGCACGAAAACGAGAGTGCCACATCTACTCTACATGGTGACCAAGGCAAACAGGAGCTCATGAACAGCGCTTGGACTGAGCGTGCTTTGGAGAGGCTATCAAACTTGCCCGAAGCCATCCAATTCTTGCTGGATTCTCACTGGTGTTGGGTCCAACCCCTGTTCAACTTCGTATATCGTCCGGCTTTCACTCGCGATCTCAAGACCAACGGCCAATATTGCTCTGTACTTCTGCTCGATGCGGTGTTGTCACACTCTGTGAGATGGGCAAAGGCTGATCCAAACGTGGCGCACCTGCTCGAGCCTTTCGACTGCGGTACTTCTTTTGCTCGCCAAGCACGTGCGAATCTTATGAGCTCTCTACAGTCCGGTCCGCCAAGTATACCGACAGTACAAGCTTTACTTCTTCTGAGTGCCCAGGAATGCGGTCAAGGAAATCTAACTCAAGCATGGCTTTACAGTGGCATGGCCTTCCGGTTGATTGAAGACTTGGGCATTGTCTTCGACGGGAGAAAGTACGCAGGAGCATTGAACTTCTCCACCGAAGAGATTGAGATTCGCAACCGCTTGTTCTGGTCCTGCTATCTCTGGGACAAGCTGATATCGCTTTACCTTGGCCGGCTTCCAGTGCTTCAAGAGACATCCGTCAGTCCTCCGCGAGTCATTCTAGACGACACCAGCGAGATCGATATATGGATCCCTCACGGTCTCGACCAAGCCGCTTCGGCCAATTACCCTCCAACTCAGGCTCATACAACCACATGTTTCATCAACACCAGCACCTTAATGCAGATATTGAACGCCCTGTTATCCATCATGTACAATCCGTCCAAGGAGAGCACGCTCACCGAGGCTCACCAATGTGCTGTTGAGCAGGAGAAACGGCTAGCTGCTTGGTATGAGCAACTGCCTACACATCTGAAGATTCAACTCTTCCCTTTACCAGAACATTCGCCGCCCAGTCACATTGTCACGCTAAAGTGAGTACTGTCCTTATATACCGGAAAGACATGATCTGATGAGAACAGTTGCCTTTACCATACGACTAGAATTCTGCTCCACAGGCCTCTTCTCACTACCTACGGCAGACATACCGGTCTTGACAGCTCCCAGAACGAACACCATCTACGACAGTGCCTCGAATCTGCGAACGCCATCTTGCTTTTATTCAATCTATTCTGCCGGTCATTCGGCGACGGCCATGTGATCTTATCTCAAGCTTACGCTGTTTACACTGCAGCCTCCATCTTCCTGCTGCATGTACAAGCTACCAAAGACTTTGCTTCGCAGGCGATGGAAAATTTGAAGTACAGCGTCAGTGTGCTTGAGCGACTGAAGGCGACCAGTCCAGGTGCGAGAGTCTTATCTCTCGGATGTATGCCTGTTATAGTGCTAACTTGTTATCCTAGTCCTTGGGACCGCTTTGGCATCAATCTATCGAGCTCTTCAGGACCTGAGCCCCGATATGGTCACCATGGATCCGAATGGTGCCTATCGCTTCTCGAACCCAGGCGGAGTCGCCAGCAGTGACGACCTGATCAACTCCAACACCACGGCAACTCACGTCAACGAAGCCGGGGCCGACACCGAAGACTTCAACTTGGCTGTGCCGGACTTTTCAGGCCTGGAGCTACCAGCCGATCTATTCAGCATGCTCCCGGATATTGAACCGATCGCTGCTAATGTGAACGCGGCACTCGATGGAAATCAGCATCAGTGGATCGGAATATGAGTTGAAGTACTACAAACGCTCTACCCTCATCTCCGTCGCTCCCTTCTCGAGGACAGTCTCTCTCCCATCCGTGGACTCTTCGTACGATTCTGGGCCAAGCTTCGCCTTCCAACCCATCCACCAGTGGCCGCTGAACAGCTCTCTCATACGTTCGAGAGGTACGCCCTTGGTCTCCGGGGCCCAGAGTCCAAGAATCACGATACCAAGCCCGCAGATGACGGCCCAAAACACGTACGCACCCCACACATCCAGGCTCACGAACATATTTGGAGTCACACGCACGACTGCAAACTGGAAGAACCAGTGCAATGCCATGCTGGAAGCATAGCCAACGCTTCGAATGCGAGTTGGGAAGACTTCCGTCCCGTACAGGTATTGCACTGTACAAAGGCCGATCGACTGGAACAACTGATTAGCTTTATCCCTAAATCTTGCGAGACGGATTAGGACTTACCCAACCAACGGCATATATGAATACCGAGGCAATGGCTGCATCAGAAGCAGACTTGTTGTCCGCCACGCCAGGCTGGTAGGACATATACGCAGCCATGTATATGTGGGCGCTCAACTGGAGCCCCAACCCAGCCAGAAAACAGCGGCGACGGCCAATGAAGTCGATGAGGCCCCAAGCGAAGATCATCGTGAATACGAGCTTCACAATGCCATACGCCCCCGACGAGATGAGCGAACTGGATTCTCCTTTGATCCCGGCATACTGGAAGATCTCGGGGATGTAGTATGTGATTCCATTTCCACCGGACCATTGAGCTACTGTCTGCATCGTCATGACCAGGAGGTAGCGGCTGCGATATGTCGGCACAGTGGCGATCTCTTTGACCACGTTCCAGAGGGATGTCCCGGCGAGATCTGCTTGCTTCTCACGCCTTTGCGCCTCAATGTGCTCAAACTCTTGCTGCACCTCGGCATCGCTCGGATCAGATCCTCGGAGACGGGCAAGTGCTGCGAGTGCCTCATCGAATCGATCTTGTGATGCTAGCCAGCGGGGTGTGTCTGCCATCCAAAGGGAGCAGATGAATGCGATGCCAGTGGGAATGAGCGGTATCGCTTGGACGAGTCGATATTGCTCACGGGTTGCGGCCATGTGTTTGTTGGCAGCGTAGTTGATGAAGAAGCCTGCGAGAAGTTAGCAGTTGGCGCAGGCAGTGTTGCCAAGTTTGTGTAACTCACCGAGTGTCAGGAAAGTCAGCAACACCACCATATACAGACTGACCATCAACCCCCGTCTCTTCGCAGTCGCAATCTCAGCCAAGAACAGAGGTGCCGTGACTGTCAAAGATCCAGAGCCGAGACCGCCCCAGATTCTGGCAAACAGCATGAAACCATAGATACCCGATGAGAAGACTTGCATCAGGATCCCGCTGGCCCATACCAGAATGGCGAGCTGGTACGACCGAAGCCGACCAATCCGATCGTTGAGATAGAGAGCTGCGAGAGATCCAAAAGCAGCACCGAGGACGCCGAAGGACGAGATGTTGGCTTTGCGGTCGGCGAGGGCGGATGCTCGGCCTTCCCAGTGCGACTCTTTCAGATTGAAGTCGGCGACGAAGGAGGGGAGTTTGACGCTGGCGGAGAAGCCGCCTTCATCGTATCCTGTGAGAGACAAGTCATTGACTGCCGAGCGGAGCGTTCGTTGATGATGATGCTCACCTTTTGGAATACCAGCACAAGCGATACACGCCAACGCCAAGTAATAGTACAACGTCGACTTCGCCATGACGTTCAATAAAAAGCTTGTCGCCACCGATAAGTGTCAAGACGATCTCTTTCTCCCTGGACGATGTGGTTTATGTATCCCTATTCTTCCCCAGACGTTTACTCCGCACGTGTGGGGAGCATGGCAGTGGGTCGATGAAAAGTCGAGCAAAGATTGCTGATCAAGAAACGAAGCTTATACAGAAAGACGTTTAGACTCGGTCATCGTCCGAACGGGGTCTCCACTGTGGTTGCTTCGGTCATCGTCCGAGGTGTTGCGGCTGAGCTCGGCCCGTGCATGCATCCATAGGATCGGGAGGCCGATTCCGGGAAGTCTGGGTATGGGGCTTTCTATACGGGAGAATCTCGTAGGCTATTGGGGATGGATCCTGAGTGGGGAGTGCCGAGTTTGCCAACGTCTTGGCTGCGAACATAAAGCAGACGAGAGTTGCTTGGTGTTATCTACCTGCAGATTTGCTGGACCTGGACGATATGGCAGCTCCCCTGATCAATGGTATTTTCAACAGGATGCTGCATCCCTTCTATGCCCTTCTTTGCCTTGCAAAGATAGGCAGCAGTGCTGCGGTGGTACTTCCTGGCCCATCTCCTCGAGTAGCTCTACCCGAGATGTTCAGACACGAACCTCGTCCGAAGTTCCACAAGCCAGAATTTCGAAGACTCCCCAACGACACCTGGGATGGACACATGCACATCATCGATCCAACACGATACCCTCTGGCCGCAGATGCCGCCTACACACCTGGTGTGCACTCGACCTGGGATGCTGTTACGTTCGAGAACGGCGTCGACATGAAAAACATCATCATCGTCCAACCATCAATCTACGGCAACGACAACAGCGCTCTCCTTGATGCCTTAACGGCACTCGGCCCCAACCGTGCCCGAGCCGTCGTCGTCTTCGACGACAAAACCATCGACAACTCCACCCTTCATCACTGGCACGACCTAGGCGTCCGAGGCGTACGACTGAACCTCGCCTCCGTCGACGCCAACCCCGACATCGAAGCTTTCAAACGCACAGTCTCTACCTACGCAGAGCTCGTTAAGCCTTTGGGTTGGATGGTCCAAATCTACATGTCTATGGACATGCTCCCCGGTCTCGAGACAACAATCCTCTCCACGCCCGACGTGAACTTCTGTTTCGACCACTTCGCGCAACCGAGTAAACCAAAGACCAACAGCACCGCGCCATCAACATTCAACCCCTACTCCATCCCTGGCTTCTCCTCCCTGATAAGCCTCCTCCGTAGCGGCAATACTTATGTCAAGTTCTCGGCTCCTTATCGGGTTGATCTTGACGCGGATCAATTGGAGGTTTTTGCTAAGGAGGTGCTTAGGGTTAGGAGTGATCGGGTTGTTTTTGCTACGGATTGGCCGCATACGAGGTTTGAGGGCTTGGATATTAGGCCTTTTGAGGAGAGGGTTTTGGAGTGGAGCAGGGAGGCGAGAGCTGTTGATAAGGTGTTTTCTGGGAATGCGAAGACGCTTTGGGGCGTTGAGAGGTAGACTGGTTTGAATTATGCGAGAATGATTCGGCGCTCGTTATAGATTGAACGAGCTGTCTACTCAAAAGCCGTTACCAGTGTGAGCCTGACTCTGAGCCAAGACGTTGAACGGCTGATGGATCCAACTGTGCTCAACCCGGCCCCTGAACATGAAGTAAGCTCCTTCGACAAGAATTGAGAGGATCGATCACATATCATCAAATCTCACCATGGCCCCCAGACTGCTCGGTCATGTCCCGTCTTATTGTCGTGCGGATACCGCGGAGCCGATATGTTGAGACATGGAGCCTGCTCCGCCCGTGCATGAACGTTGCCCACCACTTCGGAGTAACGTGGGGACAACGTGGCTGGCACCGTATCTGCATACAAATCATGACTGTATTCCTAGCCGCCCTCTTCAAGAGATAGGGTATTGAGTCGTACTTTACTCTTCTGCTCCGCGATGGGCAAGCCTTCAACAGCGACAAGTATTGTTGCGGGATCGATTGCAGGGGCTTCTGAGACTCTAGTCACGGTCAGTCTATCGTTGCGGATGACGAGGATATACTTCGCTGACGACGCTCACTTCAGTATCCATTCGAGTACATCAAGACTCGTCGACAATTCCCATCGACCAAAAACCTCTCATCTTACTCCATCGCCCGCTCAACAATTTCCAACTCTGGCTTCAGCGGGCTCTACTCAGGCTGCGCAGTCCTTGCAGCCAGCAACGCCGCAAAATCCGGTATACGATTCTTCGCCTTCGAATCTGCTCGTTCGAAACTCAGTTTTTTATTCCCATCTCTCGCCACCAATGGCATGCTCAACGTCACGGCAGGTCTCTGTGCCGGCATCGCTGAGAGCGTACTGGTGGTAACACCAGGGGAAGCTGTCAAAACAAGAATCGTCAACGCAGGTGCAACATCCAACACTCCAGCTACCACGCTGCAAATCATCCGAACAATGCTCAGCCAAAGCGGCGTCGGAGCCTTCTGGCGCGGTCTCGGTCCAGTACTCTGCAAGCAAGGCACGAACAGCGCTGTTCGATTCTCAACCTTTGGGGCGTTCAAGGACATGCTCAATCGATCAGATGCCATTCGAGCTCATGCAAGTCAGTCGGTCGTCACTTTCGCGGCAGGGGCTGGCAGTGGGGTTGTGACCGTCTATGCGAGTCAGCCTTTTGACAATATCAAGACTCGTTTGCAGATGCAAGGAGCAGGGGAAGAAGGATTGCTTGCGTGTGCGAGGAGGATGTTGGTGAAAGAAGGGGTCGGCGTGTTTTGGAAGGCTACGACGCCTAGGCTGGCGAGACTTACGTTGAGTAGTTCGATTACGTTTACGGTGTATGATTATGTTCTGTGGGCGGCGCGGAGGGTTGATTGGTGAACAATAATATCATGCTGAGAAGTTTTTCCAATGAAGCGACTGTCCGATGAACATCCTGAGTTTCTCCTTTGAACAGGTCAGCAGCTGTGCCGCGCTGGCAAACCTCGTTATCGCTTCAGAAATCGGACTTCAGCTAGTCTTGTCGAGATGCCCTCAAATCAGACATCGAACCTCCGAGATCCTATACTGATGTGTAGCTGGTCTCCATGAACCTTACCATGGAAATAGACCGTCAGTGTCGTTGTCCTCGCAGCGGCTCGTTATCGTTTATGCGCTTCCCCGGCAAGGCTGTGCTAGCGTCTGTCCTCTGCACAACCTCTTTCACTCATCTTGGCTCAAGCCATCAGGAAGCCGATATGTAGCATACGAGTAACAAGTCACATGTGATTGCGCGCATCAAGTAGTTCGCGGGGGGGAAAGCCCAGTCGTAGCTGATCCTCCATGAAGCTGGCCGTCTTCCCCAGGGCGAATATCCGAGACGAAGGAACCATCGCCAGGATACAACCGTAAACGCTAGCATTTGCAAGCCGACTGATGTGATTGAAAGAGCTCTAGGCTCTCCGTGGCTGCTCATACTCTCGCGGTATTGCATGACGAATTGCAGGAGGATAAGACAAGGCATGACTGCACGATTGCAGATTTGCAACAAGCCCAGATAAAGCCCAGTACCCCAATTTCCAGGCCTTTTCCAATGAGCTGCGAGATAGGCGGGTGTGATGAGAGTAATGATGGCATGAATAATTGCCACGGCCAAAGTGGTCAGACCATTACGAAGACTGTCTTTGGAACCGTATGCCAGTAGTCTATGCTCCACATCAGCAAGTGTCGTGGGTGCGTATGCGGGAAACTTACATGACCGAGGAGAACCCAATGAGCCAAGATCTGGAGATGTCCGAGAATGCTGCCAACGATCTTTAAGCCGTTCAGATCTCCTTCCTCAATTTGTCGCAGCAATGGTCGTCCGGATGTTGGCCATGCATAGGCAGCCATGAGGAGGGAATGACCTAGTTGTATGTTGCAGAACAAGGCGTCGAACAGGATATACGAAGCTGAAAGTCCATCCAGTGAGGTTGCTGTGGCCAGTCGTGAGATCTGGGGGATGTAGGCAGACACAGTAAACGCCAGGATCGCCCTTCAACACATTAGCATTCTGAAAGATTCTACTCACGCTGAGAGCATACTTACAGATCCATGGCCACGTCCGCTGGAGTATTGAGCAGATTTCCATTCCATTCGGCGGACATGATGGCATTTGTTCGATGTTCTGTGTTGTTCAATGTAGTTTACTGATCCGTGGGTTCTGTGCTCGAGAGCAGAGACTGTCAGTACTGCTGTGCCGCATTGTTGCCTGCTGTAAATTTGCAATGTGTCAACACAGCTGGCTGGTACCTGCAATCGTTAAATGGCGCTTCGCTTGTAGCGTTTGATTCATGTCGCGCGTAATGGAACAGGAATCCTCGATTGAGTCTCGAACGAAACATTTCTTACATAGTGAAAATAAACTAAGAATGATCAGATGAGGTGAATGTGAGAGAGCCTTTGTCAGTCTATGAACGTGATACTCCGTCGCCCGTGATGAGACATCTTGAGGTGGACGAGGAGCTTTGGAGAGAGTCCGCGCAATACACACAATGAAGTGCGTCCACTTACCTGTTTTGGCTGTGGCTGTCATTACACGCAGAGGATCACTTACCTACGTTTCCTATGAAAGCAGTCGGGACCCGGCAAGCCGGAGCTGCCGCCGCCGCCACCATAGTGACTGGGTCTTCTGGTGGCTGGGTACTGCATGGGCTCACGACCACCTTGACTCGCAAAGGACGAGTACGGCGGAGGAAAGCCGAATGAAGATCTCATGGCGCTGCCTGGGACGTCATATCCTGGAGGCATGGCGTTGCTTCCACGAGCATAAGCCGAGGCAGATCTGTAAGAAGGGAGTTCAGGATCTCCAACGATCGAGTATTGGCGGCGGCTCCCTGTGCCAAGCTCACCTGCGAAGGGATCATAGAAATCATGCGCAAGTGCGGAGTGGTCATTGGCGCCACGTCGGGTGGGGACGGGACGATAGAAGGAGTCATCATCATAGCCGCGCGAGGGTTGTCGGGAGGAGTGTCTGGACGAGTGCCTGGGCGACGAGCCGAATGGGTCGACCGTCGTGCGAGAGCTGCTGCCGCCGCCGAAAGGGTTGTAGAAGGCCGGGCGGTCATCACGTCGTCGGGTGCTGCTGGCTCGACCTAAAGAGGGTGGAGGTGATCGCTCTCGATAGCGATGGCCTGAGTGTGGTGACATCTCACGTACCGATGGGGCAAACGCAGAGCGCGAAGAACTTCCGCCAGCAAAGGGGTTAGGGTTGCCGAAGAGACCGGCGGAGGAACCGCCACGGTGGTAGTCATCACGACCGGAGCGCGAACGACTGGAGTGGTGGTGGGAGGAGTGGGAGGAGGAGTGAGAACCGTAGCGACTGCTGTGCGACATCTCGTCAGTGGAGAAGGTTTCTTGCTTCTTGTGGTTCTGGTCCGATGTCTTACTTGCTTGCTTTCGAGTCCTAGGGCCTGCCTAGTTCTTGAAAGTGTGCTGTTGTTTGCGAGTCGCTGAGTGTCCTGCCGAGAGAGAAGTTCAACAGTGATGCTCTGCTACATTAATACTGTCTGCCGAGTCGTGTACATGCGTCATCGTTCCTGGAATTCAAAAACTTGAGAAGCGGAGACAAAGGCGGCTTGTATTCTCCATGACAAAGCGGAACAATGGGACAGGAGGTGGATGGTACCTTTGAGGGAGTTGTTTTCACAATGGATGACATGCAGTCGAAAGAAGAACACGGTGGCTTGAACAAAGTTGCTGCTACATCCCGGCTAACCGTCCCATGTCAATCACATCCGACTGCGGAAGCCGGCTCCCCCTTTCTCGGATCAGCCCGTGACATCACGCCATCAAAATCCATCATCATCAAAACACATCCCAATCCCATGCATTCCATCTCTCAAAACATCATACATCAAGCTTCAGCATCTAAGCAACAGTGGTGAGGGAGCCGTTGACATCGAGCTCCACTGGCTTTGGAGCAACAATCTCCACCTGGTGAAATCATCAGTATCAGAGTGACGATGTAGATTGGAGGAACTTACATTGGCCTCAGTGGCGTTCTCTGGGGCTACCGAAAAAGTGGCGCCTGGAGCGAGAAGGAAGCAGTCGAAGATAGCAGTCTCGCCGTTGACAGTGAAGTTGACAGAGGCAGCGTCATCGACCTTGGATTCGTCGTCGACGTTGTATGGCACGCTGACACAGATGGCAGTCTCGCCCTCGTCGGCATCGGCGAAGACCTCGGCAGTCGCACCATCGAGGAAGGCCTCACGGATCTGTCAAGGTGTCAGTACTCAATGCTCATGCTCTAAGCAAGCTAAATGAACATACCTCATCCCAAGTGACATTGTCGCCAATCACCAACTGACCCTCAACCTCGGTCTCCTCAGCTGCCTCTCCATCACGCTTGGTCTTCTTGGTCTGAGGGCCAAGGACGTTGTTGGCGAATCGAGTAACAGCTGGAGCAACCACACCGGAGACAACACCACCGAGAACGGCAGCAGTGCCAGGACCAATAGCCTTCTTGATGATGCTGCCTGGGACGTAGGAGCCAGGCTCGTGGCCTTTTGGAGTACCTGGGACGAAGCGGTATGGGCTGCCTTGGAGAGGAGCGGCGGCGGCGAGGCCAACGAAGGAGAGGGTGGCGGCGAACTTCATTTTGACGGGTGTGATTTGGTGAACTGTAGCGAACAGTCGAAGATGATGGATGTGCTGGCTGATGTCGGAAGGCTGATGCTGATGCTGATGCTGATGCTGATGATGAAGGTGAAGGTGGTGGACTTGATGGTCTTTATATCTCGTTCGTCTGGCTCGAATGTCCTCTGATTTCCCTCTCGGTCTCTAACCTCTGGATCCGAACATCATGTTTTGGCAGCTTCGATTACCAAGGTGATGCGATTCTCCGGCACCGTCGACGAAGTTGTTCCCGTTCGAAGGCATTCCGACCAAGCTGATTCTCCGAGCCATTCTGTGACGAGAAGAGCATTGCAGGAGCGATACGACCTCGCGCGGATCTTCTGTCGCTGCTTGGCTGAGACCGGATAGGGCGTCAACTGAGCAGTATGTCTTGGGCGATTCGGCCTGCCGACTACAATGGCTATGCACTAAATGATGCAGCCCCACCAGCCAAGAGCGACTGCCACTTTCGGTCTTCTTGTCAAGCATTAACTCCGCGAACAGTGTGTTTGACAGCACCGACAGGGATGACGCTCACAATCGGGCCGCGAGCGTCCCGTTCCTCTGCCGACTTCTTCACAATCTTCAGGACTCTGTACGTCCGGCTTCCACAACGGCTGGCACAGCGTCGCGACGAGCTGTTCTGAGCAGACCCAAATCTACCGGTTCGATGGCTGGAGATGCCCAACAAGCTCAGTACTCGCCTTCAACTCTGATACTCGACAGTGTTTGCCACACGACAACGTCGGTCTGCTAGCTCATCGATCCGGAGCCTTGCGGGCCAAGTGAAGAGTCCGACAGGGTTCCAACCATCGCGATGCGGGAACATGTTGTGAGTCTGAACTTATGCAGGAACGTCTTGGCCGTCTTCAGGAACAGTATCGTATTCAGGAACGGCACGCGAGGTTGCTGGGATCGTAATCGCATGGAACGCACGGACACGCACATAGCCTGCCCAGAGCCAACACCACTAGTCGCTTAGCAATGACGTGTTTTGTGGGGTCGCGATCGGATGAAACAGCTAACAAGTGAGACATAGGATGAGGACGACTTCTACGGACGAAGCGGGAGCTTGCGGGAAGAACATTCGATGCTCTTCAACTTTTGTGGCTACCACATGGCACACGTGGAAGGTCAAGGACATTGAGCTTGTCGACTTGACACGACTCTTTACGACAACAAAGATGCAAGATCTCACATGTCTGCAATTTGCCTGGATGAGTGGCTTTCTCAACGACACACCGCTGCGCTCGACTTTCAAGCAAGCACCATTTACCACTTCAGTAAATCAACGTCATACCCAAGAAAGCGATCAAAATCACGAAGTACAGGCAAATAGGCGGCACAACCCCGGACGGCCGCACAGCCTCAGATGGCGCATGCACCATCAACCCCAGCCAAGGATCTTCACTATAGGCAGAGATGTGCCGAATGCGATGACAAAACAAAACCAAGTCACCCAAACAGGCATCCTGATAGCGACCGCAGCCTTGCTGCACGCTCCATGTTTCGGACACAGACCGCTTGGCATCGCTGCCGTGAGACACGGGTGGAGTAGATCTGGGGTAGCTCCACGTGCAGCCCCGGTAATGCATGTTCCAACGTGCTACGCTCAAGAGTCTTGGTTCAATGCCCAAAAGCTTCCGGCGATGTCTTCAAGGTGTACGTTTGGAGACCGACACTCTTGGACCTTTGGTCCTAAGCTACTTGCAGCATCCCGTTCGGAGAGTTGAGAACTTTCTGCCAAGTATCCGCAGCGACGATGACAATTCACACTCGCGCTCGGTGTCCCGAATCAGTACATCACAAGTTATGCTATGCGAAGCGATCCAGATCGTATTGATAGCGAAGCGGCGGAGCAATAGTTCCCGCTCAAAACGATGATAAAAGGATCGATGTCCCCGGCTTGAGGGACTTTCTTCTGAGACACAACAAACAACAGCTCATTCCAAACTCATCGATCGCTTGCACTCTACCAACCCCAATCATGAAGGCATCAGTCGTGGCCGTCATTTTGGCCTTCTGCGCCAGCAATGCCATCGCCGACCCAGGCAACGGTAAACTCCTTTCAGAGACTGGTACCCTACCACTTCATGCTAACAATTTGCTCCAGATGTGTTCGAAAAGCGTGAGCCAGTCCTCCCAATCGCGGCCAAGGTCGGCGTCAAAGCAGGAGCCATGCTCGGCAAGAAGCTGTTCTTCGACGAAGAAAAGCGAGATGTCGAGAAGCGCGAGCCTGTCCTCCCGATTGCAGCTAAGGTTGGCATCAAGGCTGGTGCTATGCTCGGCAAGAAGTTGTTCTTCGACGAGGAGAAGCGCGATGTTGAGAAGCGTGAGCCCGTTCTGCCAATCGCCGCCAAGGTTGGCGTGAAGGCCGGAGCCATGCTCGGCAAGAAGCTCTTCTTCGATGAAGAGAAGCGTTCCGTCGACAAGCGCGAGCCAGTCCTGCCCATTGCCGCCAAAGTTGGTGTGAAGGCGGGCGCCATGCTCGGCAAGAAGCTCTTCTTCGACGAAGAGAAGAGAAGCGTCGATGAGCGAGACGCCTTCATCGAATTCAAGCCTTTCGACGACGACCCATTCAACCCATTCGACGACCCAGGTGTCATCGGCAAGCGTGATCCTCAGGGCTGGAAGGAAAGCCTCAACAACGCCATTCAATGGTGGGGCAAGGAAGTCAGCGACGACAGCCCCATGAACCCCTTCGACGACCCGGGCCTCCCTGGCAAGCGTGAGGCAGAGCCTTTCATCGGCGATGTGCTCAACAAGGTTCTCCCTCAAGACAAGAACGACGACACCTCTTTCAACCCGCTCGATGGCACGCTGAACATCTTGAAGCGTGAGGCTGAGGCTCAGGGTGGTATCAAGGAGGGTCTCAACAATGCGATTCAGTGGTGGGGAAAGGAGGTCGCTGACGACAGCCCGATGAACCCATTCGACGACCCGGGCCTCCCTGGCAAGCGTGAAGCGGAGCCTTTCATTGGTGATGTGCTGAACAAGGTTATTCCTCAGGACAAGAACGATGATACTTCTTTCAATCCTCTGGATGGGAAGCTTAACATCTTCAGGGCTTAGGATTGGCTAGGTTACCACTTTCCAAGAGACTATGGAGATGAACAGGATGGGGAATGGAGAAACGATGGAACGAGTACACATGGAAAGATTGAGTTAGGACAGGTTGTATATGATTTGATTATGTTTCGTATGCACTTTGTGTTGCCTTCGATCATCTATGCAATCGGTTCTCCAATATTCAAACATCTTTTGAAGGCCTTGACTGAATCGGTGTGATCTGAATGAGCAATCTCCCCGGAGCATTGAGAATTGCGTTGGGCTTGACATCCAATCCATTTATCCCTTGGACTCGAAGCTGTTAGGAATCAACAAGTGCAAGACATGATAGCAGCCTAAGGTGTGACAAGTTGACAACGCTGTCTGCCCTCCCTCGATGCCACCGAAATCGCAACTTCGACTTCAAAACTGCTACGATAGGTTCGAGCATCATTAAAACACGCACCGCTCTACATTGAACAACCGTCATCATGTCAGATACCAGACTCAACTTCAAGCTCGCCTTCAAGGCCGTCTCTTGGCATTGTCAGAACATCGGCAATGTCGTCTCCATGCATTTGCCCAAAGAAGCCGTCCCAAGCACCATTTCGAGCTCCTTAGGGCCCGAAATCTCCCCTGCAACAGCCCGATGCTATGCGAGACATCAAGAAGACCAAGAATCAGACGCTTGGCACTATTCCGGCTTGTGGGTCCCTTTCTGAAACACAGAACATGTGGTGCAGAGCCGCAGCCACGTGAGTCTGGGATGTCTGTTCTTCTCTTCTCGCACGTTCGCTCACTCTTACCATGGTGCTGTCTCCGGACATGTCGGATGCTTTGCAGTCAGCACGTGGTGGTTGTGTTGGGAGAATGGTATTGGATTTGTGAAGTTGATGCGGGCTTCGGGAATGTCAGGTCCGTTCTATTCTGTGAGGGTGTGGTGATTTCGAAAGTTCATAAGAAGACGAGGTGGTTCAGCGACTTGAATCTTCGTATAGCAACACAAGACACTCAGAGACGATTCCTATACCCGGCACATACATTCGTTTGCTAAGACCCAACACAGTACAAGCACCATGAAGCTCAACATCGCCATTCTCTTCACCACTCTCGCCGCCTCAACAATCGCAGCACCCCTCCAGCTTCGACACGAAGGCAACCACGAAGACAAACGAGTAGCACCCGTTGCCGCAGGAATCCTCGGTGTCGCCGCCGGCTCCGTAGCCAACGCAGTCATCACAGGCGCCACCAAAGGAGCCACGTCTGGAAGCGTGGGCAGTACAATCAACAAGTTCCTGGGCGGCAATGGACAAAAGCGGTCGACGCCGATGGAGGAGTAGGCGGGACGCGCCATTTCAATCAATGTGAGTTCTGGTCTAGACTGTGGCGTTAGCATGCAGCCGGGCTGATCGTATTCTTTCTTGGTAGGTAATGCATGGCGGAGATGTGGAGAAGAGGGGCGTTTGTACGGTCGATTGAAGAAGATCGTCGAGATGGAGACGGAGCCACGTGGATAGATAAAAGTTTGAATGTTGATCCGAGTGTTTCGCTGAGGCCAGAGCCGGCAGAGAGCAGTATGTACTATTTGAAATGTATACAATCAAGACCATATGTGCTTTCGACAATCAGACGGATGCGTGAAGAGTCGCTCTTGAGATTGATGAGCAAGACGCGGTGTCCATGTGAGAAGGTGACGTCGACACCAAGACGCCGTTCAAGGGGGAAATACGTCGGATGGTCAGCGGTCAAGGATGGGGTGAAGTCGGGGACAACATCATTTGGCACGACGTAGTATTCTGGCAAGCTAAGCGAGCCAATCGCGCGATGGACGTTCCAATCAACGGCTTGACCTCCCTTCTCTTCCATCTTCCATCTGGTCCATCATCCCAACAACAACCATTGTCATCGACTTCACTACTGTTGCTCAGCGGCATCAAGTCTCTGGCCTTCGAAGAGGTTGTCATGGCAAGATCGATGGCCATTCTCTCCCTATCAATGGACCTTCACGCCCAGGCCGCCGGGCTCACCTATGTGTTCACGTAGACAGGCATCATGTTGTTGCCATCGTACTGCCTGCTGCATATGCGAACGCCACGGTTTCATCAGTGGCTACCTGGGCGTTGGATTCTGCGGCAGTAGCTGATACCACATCCTTGCCGTGCTCGCCTGGCAAATGCGGCATCCTGAAGCCATCCTTTGGCAACTGCTTGCTCTTTTTCGCACAGCTCGCGAATGAGCAGCACGACCTCAACTCCGGTGCGAGCGCCTGCATCAGCCCGAGCCCCCGAAGAGCAAGTAGAGACGCCTGCCGACCAAGTATTTGCCCGGGCCCAACCATCCGGGATGAGCCTCAGACGCCACGGGACCGCATAGCATTGCAGACTCACAAAAGGCAATCGAGATCTTGACCACATGCACCGATCAGCGCCGCAGGAATGCCAACTGAGGCCGAGCAAAAACAAATGGCCAGAACAGGCATTCGCGGCGGTGGGAACGAGCAATCTAAACCTGCCCCAACCAAGAACGGGAGCACATGGCGACGGTGACCCGCCTGCAGACCGATCTACGACTGGAATCAAGCCCAGACCCATCATGGATCCACCGGCCTTGACGCCTGAGGTGAAGACAAGCACCCAGTTTTAGCCTTTTTGGTGGCGCCCAGCCCCCGCACATTCGTTCAACATGTGCCCTCAGCCGCGTGTACGTACCTGATCGTCACAGATCACAGTGAGCGGAGAAGGTTAAATCCTTTTGACGTCTCTGCACTTTACCTGTTAAGCTTGGCCTCTTACAAATTGTGCTGCTGATTCGTCGGCCGGTGCTGCCAGTTGCCTGTTCAGGCCTATACCGGTGGCGGATGCTGCATCGCTGACCTACGAGGACTACGCAAATGGCTTTCTCATGGCAACGTCAATATATATACGGGAGTCGAATCCGAACAGCACTCGTTCTGACCCACCTCTCTCCTCAGACTCGCAATCATGAAGAGTGTTGGATTGCTCCTTCTCGCCCTCCAGGGCGCTTCGGCGTTCCCTGCTGTGCTCGAGGCCATGGACAGCGGCCTCTTTGAGCGCCAGGCCACCGGCAAGCCAGGTTGCATGGCAAGCGCTGCCTGCAACAAGAAGCTCACGGTCACCAACGCACAGATTGGATACAACCCTGATGTGCTCACTCCGGCCCAAATCTCGAGCAAGAACCGCAACCACTGTGGTCAACTTACGCCCTGCAACATCTTTGTGAGTACATTGCGTTGTCGAAATCTACCATGTACATTCTAACAAGTCAAATAGGATGCTTCAGAGCAGTACGTCTCGACTAGTGGACAGAACAAGTTCATGTCCCCCGGTGCTGGTGATCTCCGTGGGTAAGTCTGAAGGGCGCAAAGCATGTTGATGCATGTCTGAGACACATACTGACCTTCTGCTCTTTTCTTTGGATAGCCCATGTCCAGGTCTCAACGCTGCCGCCAACCACGGATACCTCTCTCGCAGTGGTGTCCAAACCCTTCAGAAGACCATCACTGGTCTCGGTGCTGCCTACGGCATGTCCACCGACCTTGCTGGTATCCTGGCCGCCTACGCCATTGCTATTGACGGGGATTTGGCCACTCAGACCTGGTCCATTGGTGGACCCCAGGCCAAGCTCCTTGCTCTGGATGCTGGCCAGGGTATTTCTTGGTCTCACAACAAGTACGAGGGAGACACTTCCATCTCCCGATGCGACGCCTACATCAACAACGGTGACGGCCACTCGTTGAGCCCTACTCGATTCGCCTACGCCTATCAGGAGGGTGCTGCGGACGACAGGCTCGATATGGACAAGTTCGCCATTGCCTTTGCGAAGAACACCCACCGCTCGATTCAGCAGAACCCATACTACTTCACTGGGTTCTTCTCGACGACTCTCGTGTCTCCAGCCGCCTACAACTTCGTCATTGCCATGATGTCGAACCACACCCAGGAGCAGAAGGACGGCTACCTCAACGAGGACATCTTCAAGACCTTCTTCGCGGTCAGCGGCAAGTACCCCAACTACGTGTGGCACCCAGGTCAGGACCGCATTCCAGACAACTGGTACCGTCGCCCGAGAACTCAGCCCTACACCGCTGTCGCTGGTGTCTTCGGTGATCTCCTTGCCGAATTTGCCGCCTACCCAGACACCTTCCGCTTCGGTGGAAATCTTGGCAAGACCAACACCTACACTGGTATCGACATCAGGAACTTCACCAACGGTGCCTACAACGCGGACATGCTCTTCCAGGGCAACAACCTCGCTTGCTTCGCCTACCAGAACATCCAGATGGGCCTGCCAGATGTCCTCAGCGCCAGCCCATTCACCACTCAGGCCCTGTCGTTCTTGCAGCAGCAATTCGGCGCTGCCTTCGGTGCCCTTTCCTGCCCGCAGATCTCCAAGTTCAACAACAACAATTTGCCACCATACCCCGGCCGATCCTACAGCCCGAACCCACCGAAGAACGCCCCACAGAACTGTTAAACGACTTGGACACTGAATGGAACATAAAGTGCAGGCAAAAGAACATGAAGTGTAATTGACGAAGCGATGCATGCCATGAGTGAGGATGTATGTATTACTGATGAGTAACGCTCGTTGCAAAAGAATCTTTTTCGCTGTACGACCAATGCTATATGCCAACTACATCTTCTCTCGCAAATGTCCAACTCACAGTTCACAGCCGCTCGAACCTCATCCATGGTCTTGGTCACACTCTACTCGGCTCATGCTGTCTTTAGCGACACGTTCGGATCTGTCTCCGAGAAGAGCCAAACGACCATCCTCACTGCAAAAAGTCAACTGACACTCCTCGCACACACATCGCGATCCCCGTCGCAGGATCGAACAACAACCGCTGCACACGCAGTCCTTCGACCCAAACAGCAGATTCCCGATCATTCAAAGCAAAGCGGCCCGGAAGCAGCCATGAGGCTCAACAGGCATACGCAACGAAACGTGCCGTTTTCCCGGGTCCTCCAACGGCGGCAGATTCTCAAAACGGCCCACCCCGTACCTGTTCACCCACGTACGTGGCTTGCAGCAAGCTACCCTCTATTTGCAATATTACCTGCATTACGACCGCAAGTTACTCCATTCCGCATAGCGCGGATCTCGATTCCTCGAATAAGGTTGCCAAAAAGCAACACAGGCTGCAGCCTCGCGCAGCCAGTTCCGGCCAATGGAAGCGGGGTGCATGGTCAGCACTCTTCCACTTTGGGACGGACCCGAGACGCATTATTCCAGTGGCTTGTGATTCGCAGGTGGAGAGTACGGAGTGATTTGTACTCCTTCTCACGACTTTGCAGTGCTGCATGCTCTTCTACCACACGTTCTGTCAGATTGAGTGGCGAAAATGCATTGGCTCATTCCGGTTGTCTCTCACTCGGCTTCCTGCGTCTACGCACTGCTGGGCCAGAGCATCACGCCGACGGCTCTGGTCCTCAGTATCACGCTTGCTGCTGCGCAGTCGTTTCATCCTTGGGGAGGATTCTATCTTACCTTTGCTGTCTTCTTCCTGGTTAGCAATGCTACTGCCATCGCTTTGCGGTACACTGGGAAGACTTCAAGACAGCATGCAGCCTACACCACGGTGGGCGTCCTTCTCGCCAATGCCCTCCTGGCCGCGACATTGGTGCCTTATCATCACTATTACCTGACCCAACGCTTGAAAATCGTCAAATGGTTCCTCCTCGCCCAAGCTCCGTCAGGATGTCTTCCAATCCCCTCACGGACCATCGTCGAAGCTGCGAACTACAAGTTCCAGGATGCTCTGGCGAACAACATCCCTTGGGCCATCGTCGCTAGCTATGCCGCCGCCACGGCCAGTACTCTCAGCAGCGCTCTCGGCAAGCCAAGGGGATTCTCGATTATGGGAATCATGATTGGGGCTCTAGGTGCGGGACTCGTGGCTTTCACTGCGGCGCATACGCTGCCTATGTGCGAGGGTCGTGTCGAGGGAGCGGAGCATGTGATGGCCAGTGTGGACCGTGCTCCGGTTTGGAATGAGCGGCATTCGATGGAATGGACGGATCAGGCCCGGTATAGGGATTTGGTGGTCTTGCTGACTGTGGTTGGGACGGTTGGAGTGGTGATCGAGCAAGTTGTGGCGTCTGTTTTGCAAGGCAAGACGGAGGTCTCGAAGCAGGCTAATGGAAGCGTGAAGAAGGGTAAGCAGGCGGCTAAGGGCAAGGAGCTGGTGGATGACGGTGGCGCTTTGGACTTCGCCGGTGTTGTTAGGAATGTGGTTGTGACTGGAGGTGTGTTGGTGGGCATGGCTGTGTGGAGTTTTGTGGGGGCTCAGGCGAGAGAAGATGAGGGCTATCAGGGCGTGCCTGGCGCTGGGCCAGCGCTTTGATCTGAGGAGAAAACGTTCGAAAGCATCATTCCCGACTTTGCTCTGCTCTGTCACAATTCAGTCGAAACCGTTGGAAAAAGTCAGTGAATTGAAAAAGTGTCACGCACCATTTCAATAATCGGGTGTACTTTACTCTCGTAAGATATGGTCGAGCACATCGCTCGGTATGATAATCAATTTTCTCAGATCATATGGCAAGAGGATTGAAAGGTCGTGGGTGTGTTTACTCGTGATGAACCACCCACTCATGTTCCATATCAGCAATTGAGCCGGGAAAACGATGGTCCGATACGAAGTGAGACGATAGCACATAGTTTATCTTTACTATGTAGTTGTCTCCCGAACGTTCTATGAGATGACCTTACACTGTCCGATTGTTGGTCTGAATCTGGTCGAGATGTCCGTCCTCCGTCTTGACCATCTTGCGCTTCTCCAACGAAGCCTTGGGAGGCCACTTGGAATCGAAGACCTCTTTCAGCTCCTCTAATGTTCGGCCTTTCGTCTCGACGCCGAAGAAGAACCACAGGAAGCCTGTTGGGTCCGTCAGTATTTCATGTTTTGAGAGGTTTTGGAAACCGCGGGGCTTACCATAAACGACGTTCAGTGCCACGAAGACAAGGTAGTACTTCCAGCTGATTGCATCTAGGGCGACCGCTGTCACGTAGGTATTGTAGAAGTTTGCGGTGTTGTTCATCAGAACGTGGATGCCCATTCCGGTGGCTCGCGTGTGGTTGTCTAGCGTCTCTGCGCAATAGGTCGGTGTCAGTGGAGTGTAGACGAAGCTGTAAGCGCACCCGAAGAGGAAGATCTTTGCTGGTGTTAGCTGACTTCTTTCAATACTGTGGCTCAATACTCACAAAGGCAACTCCAGCATTCGACAGGGCGACTCCAGCTCCAGATGCCCCTTCGTGACTGCTGAACTGAGACGAGAAGCCAGTCACGGCAGCGAAAAGCCCGGCAAGAACGAAGGATCCGATCCAGAGCTTGGTCCTTCTGCCGACACGATCATTCGTCGCAGAGCCAGCAACAGCTCCCGCACACGAAACGATGTTGTTGGCGAACGTAAGAAGAAGCCTCCGATCCGTCGACGTGATACCCAGCTGGGTGTACATCGAAGGCAAGTAGTAAGTAAGCACGGAATTCCCACTTAACTGCGACCCGTAACTCATCAGCGTGACCATGGCGATCCTCCAACGGGCGTTGTGCGTGTGGATGAGTTGGCGCCAGTCCCACCAGCTCCGAGACTTTTGCACTTTGATCGATTCCTCGAACTCAGTCATTTCGAGCTGCACGACGGGGAGGTTGCTGTCGCCGGCTCCGTGGTATTTGGCTAGGATCTTTCTGGCGTCTTCAAAGCGCCCACGGGAGCAGAGCCATCGAGGACTTTCGGGGATGAGGAGTGAGCCTAGGAGGATGAAGCCTGGTGGGATGCATTGGAGGCCGAGAGGTAGTCTCCATGATAGCTGAGAAGGGTCTTTCGCTGTGGCGTAGGTGACTCCTGTGGCAAGGATAGCACCTGAGTAGAAGAAGGTATTGTAGTAGCCTGTGATTCGGCCTCGCCATTGTGGTGGAGCCAGCTCGATAGCGTAAGTAGGAGCGGCTGATGTTCCTAGCGAGATGCCAAAACCGAGGACGAACCGCCCACCGAGGAGATACGCTTCAGTCTGAGCCGCAGTGACAACAACAGCTCCAACCATAATGATGATAGATCCAACGCCCATACCAGCTCGCCGGCCAAAGACATCCAGAACCGGTCCCGTGAAGATAGCACCGATCATAGAGCCTATCGTGTAGATAGCGAAGATTATGCCCGTTGAGCTACCTGTCTCTTGCTTGTGGAAGTAGGCTTTGTACTGGTCCATGGCGTTGATGGTGCTGAAAATGCTGCCATCGAAGCCTGATGCCGTTTCATTGAGACATGCTGTCAAGAGAATCAAGTACAGCTGGAGGGAAGTCTTTGACCATGGATTCAGTGGAGCTGCTGTCGTTGCTTCGATGAAAGCGGTGTTGCCCTGGACTTCGAGCACCTCGCCGATCGATGGGTGGGCCTTGTCCTGCTCATGGTGATCGTTGGAGCTGGTGATGCTCACGGCTCCTTCGAGAATGTTGTCCTTGTTGTCTTCTGCTGGATTTCCCATCTTGCGGAATCAATGGACGCAGAAATCTGGACTCAAAAGGCCTGCAAACCACTGTCAAAGAGGTCTTTTTGCATCCAGTAGATAGTCTCGATAAGGTCGCATTGCTATCTGGCCGTTATCAAGCTATCACAGCTATCCATGGCCAGGTTGCATTTCTCCTCTTCCTTCTTGATTGACCGTATCACAGAGGCCTTGGCGTCGGGTGTCACCCGAGGTCGAGCATGTCTGCTATCTGTACGTATCGCTTCTCGATGCCACGAAGAGCCTTCTGGGTGGTCAGCGGGTAGCCTTCATGGATGAACCTCATCAGTGCTCCTTTGTGCTTTCTCGGTGGATTGTAATCGTCTTCAATGGTCTCTTTCCCAAGCTTTGAGGCGTAGATGCTTCGACGGAGTTCAGGAGGCTTGGAGGATCTACAGCTTGGGTGACATTGGGGGTCACAAAAACTCAAAACCCCACCTTGTGTAAGGCCTCCCTGCTCGGCCAAGGGACGGCCAACATGTCGGAGCAAGTATGTTCCGCGAGTTGCCAGGATAGCAGACTTCATCGTCCTTGCGTGCTCGATGTACCTCATCACGTCAACCTAGCATCAACACATCTCGAACGACAGACGCTGACCTGTCTTTCGCTATTCCACGATGATGACCAGACCGCAATTTTTGGCCGATCTTGAAAGGGATGGCTACGTGGTGGTGCCTGGTGTAATCCCTCAGGAGTCCTGTGATCAATTTGTCAAAGATGCGTGGAAGTGGCTGGAGTCTTTCCCACACGGATTCAAAAGAGATGACCGTAGTACCTGGACGGCCGAGCACCTCCCGTCGGGCCACCAAAAGGGGCTCTATAACCGCTATTCAGTCAACCACGAGGCATTCGTCTGGAAGATCCGAACAGAGCCCGGAGTCGTGCAGACGTTCGAAAAAGTCTGGGATACCGATGATTTGATCGTCTCATTCGACGGCATGAACATCTCCTTACCCGTGAACGAGAAGACAGGTCGAACGGACATCGAACAGACAGTTCCCTGGCCGCACATAGACCAAGATCCTCGCACAATCGAGAGACTGGAGCTCTATCAGGGTATCGCTCAGATGTCTCCATGTGGATCAGATGATGGCGGTCTTGTCGTTCTTTCAGGGTCCAACAGACTGCATCAGGAGCATTTTGACGAGATTGGCGGTTTCAGAGCAGACAGCGATCTCGGTCATGGAAAGAATGGATACAACTTCACCGCTGAAGATGCCAATTGGTATCGCTCAAAAGGCTGCAAAGAAGTTAAGATCTGTGCCAACGCTGGAGATCTCATCCTTTGGGATAGTCGTACCATTCATTGGAACACGAATCCGGTTGGAGAGCAGACGAGATTCATCAGCTATGTCTGTTACTGTCCAAGGAGTCGAATGTCTGCAGAGGATCTCGTGAAGAAGAAAGAAGTGTTTGAGAGCAGGAAGGGAACGACCCACTGGCCGGTGAGTAGCCTTGGAACGGTAGTCGTGACGATTCGCTAACTGCTTCCTCTAGAACATGAACGTTGTGCCTGCTGACAGAGAGGGGTACTTTTATGCTAAGCCTCGACGACTTGATGATTCTCTGGATTCTGCGAACCGAGAGCGTCCTTTCTGGGAGCCTGAGATCACGCCTGCTGTCATGAGACTGGTTGGTGTTCGGGAATGATTCCTACAACTGAAAGGCTTCAAAGCATGACCCCCTCGCTGGCTGAGACGGACAGCCATGATTGTATTCTCTTCAACCTAGACTTGCTTACACTAAGGTGCATCTGACTTGCACATCTTGCATTCAAAGTTTCGATTGTTCTTTCATAGTATCCCGCCAACGAGACATTAAGGGACCATCAACACCATAGACTGGATCTGCCTGAGGCATGGCGACAGCTTCGATGGTAGCAAGGAATGTCTCCGGCGGATTGTCGCCCATTTCATTCGTCCAGCGTGGGCAGCCCTTATGATCAGATGTCAGCATAGCTGGAAGACTCTCATCTCAAGCACTTACCTCTGGGTACACCCCAATGTATCGATAATCTGTCGAGCTCTGCAGAGACGAATGAGCGGTACCTGCGGGCAAGATGATCACATCGCCAGCTCTGACATCAACTTTCAAGCCCACGCGTATCGGTTTCGAATCTTGCTCGTCATCGTCTGACAGCTGGCCGAGGAGTAGTGTAGAAGATCCGCTGAATATGCCTAGTGGTGAAGTGTGTTATCAGCTGACGCCTTGATGCGAAGATCTGAGGTTCTCACCATAACACTCATGACTGTTCGGATGGAAGTGACGAATGGCGATGTGGCCCCAAGAACCCTGGCGAATCAATCAGAAGAGCAAATCATGAATGGATCCAAGCTTACTCGTTTCTCCCACCGATTTGCCTCTAGGAATCTTGTTACAGACTCCTCTGTGTGCGGGCGAGGTAGCACATTGCGGTAGTGTAGCACCGGAAGGCGATTGTTAGGAGCCGTCTCATTTGGGCGCAAAAAGTAGCATTGGACTTGGACTGGCATTTTGTGTCCGCGGAAGTGTGAAGTAGCGAGCTACGCTGGACGATGACCTGCCAATCGAGTCGAATTTGGAACCCGGGACAGTTGAACCGGCCGGCCCGGAGAGAGGCGACCTGGCCCCCGGGAAGGCTGTCGATCGTTCACGCCGATAGCGAAGGGCTGGGCAAGCCACTGAACGCTTCAACCGACGTTATCTCTTGCTGTGCCTTCGATATCCTATCACTTGGGCCGACGGATAGATAGGGCCGACGGGACGACCAAATTGCACTCCATTATAAGGCTGTGAGCTCTAGCAGACTCTCCCTAATCTCCATATTGTCATATTCAACTTTGAACTTGCAAGTTACTCGAATGGCGTCCGTCAAGAATTACTCCTCGAAGGTTGAGGAGAAGGTGGACAAATCTTCCGCAGTCGTTGACTTCGAGAAAGGTACTGTGGCCGTTCTCGATCCTGGGCGAGCCGTCGAAGTAGCGAATCTTAACATTGTCGATTCTGCTATCGATGCCATTGGGTTCGGGAAGTTTCAATGGTCATTGACCTTTTCAGCTGGGTTTGGTTTCCTGGTAGATCAGGTACTTCCCTGCCACCCCAGCAAGGCGTACTTACTTGCGTCGAGCTGACAATGACCATCGAATAGATCATCCTGGTAGCTATCTCCCTTGTGACACCTGCTGCAGCCAAAGAGTTTGGACCAAGATACGCCACGTTATTGTCAGCTCCTCTATACGCTGGTCTGTTCACAGGTGCGGTCGCCAGTGGTACGCTAGCCGATAACTTTGGACGAAGACTTGTCTGGCAAGTTTCGTTGTTTGGAACATCGATCGTTGCAATGCTGGCCGCCAGCTCTCCCAACTGGGCTGCGCTGAACTTTTGGGTGGCCATGATCGGACTGTTGTCCGGAGGCAATCGCAAGTCGACCCTCTAACGTTCCAGTATCTTCTCGATGCTGACTCCTTGTAGTTTCAATCGATTTGGTAGTACTCTCCGAGAGTCTGCCTCGTAGGTATACGTTCCTACTCTCTGGATTGGCTTGTGTATGGGGTCTAGGAAATATGGTGACCGGTTTGATTGGTATGTTTATGTAGTCATCATGCCTGAGCTGCTTCCGCTAATTACTGCCACAGCCTGGCCCCTGCTCATCAACTTCAGTTGTACCAGTGATGCAACTCCTGCGACTTGCCCCAAATCGGCCAACATGGGGTGGCGATATCTTCACATTACCCTTGGAGGGATGTGTCTGGTCATGGCAATTGTTCGAGCATTTGCACTTTCAACGAAAGAATCGCCACGATGGCTTGTGTCATCGGGGAGACTCGACGAGGCTGTTGAAGTTCTGAATGCCGTAAGTGCTTCTAATGGCTCTGCACACAGCGTGTCGACCGGCGACTTCTTGCAGAGCTCACAACCCGAGGCTCGCGTTTATGCATTCCGTGACAATCTACGAAGAGTGCGGCAGTTGTTTGCCGGCGCTCGTCAGCTTCGACTAATGGTGGGCTTGATGTTCATTTGGGCTCTGATCGGAGTTGCGTAAGTGCTTTTCGATCCACCACCTTGTTAACAAGGCTAATGATTCGCTCTAGCTACCCACTATTCCAAGTCTTCCTACCGTACTACCTGTCGGCGAATGGAGCCAAGATTGGCCACACCAGTGAAAATGGTGTATACCGCGATTGGGTGATAACTTCCGCTGTCAGCATTCCAGGGCCGGCCCTGAGCATGTGGATGGTCTCAATGAAATGGCTCAGGTCTCGTAGATCTATGCTCCTTACCGGAGCTGCTTGTGCGGCTTTTGCTGGGGCGTTCACCACGGTTCGAAACAACGCGCAGAACACGGCGTTTTCGTCTATGATAGGCTTCTGGCTTAATGCTCTTTACTCGATCGTCTATGGGTACGTTGAGCTTCAAGTCGAGAAGAGCGGGATCCCGCAATGCTGACGTTGACACAGGTACACGCCTGCAGCATTGAGCGTTGAAAATCGAGGGCTCGGCGCCGGACTTATGATGGCGACTGGAAGACTGGCGTCTTTGAGTGCACCTTTCATTGCGACGTTCGCAGATCTATCAACGCCAGCTCCAATCTGGGTGGCATGCGCTTGCTTTGCAGTGATCGGGCTGACGGCACTTGTCCTTCCTGTCGAAACCACAACACTTTCCGAGGACGACAATTGAATCTGACCAGGCATCTTTCAAGCAGAACGAGCCAGATAATGCAGTCTTAGTTCACGGTAGATTGTTTGCTTGTCAAAGGAATTTGGGACGATAGAGCCACGGAATGGCAAGACTATTTGGTTTTGCCTCTCGACAAGTTTCTCCAATTTGCAGCTAGATCAGATACGATTCGAGCAACGACTTATATTGAAAGTTTTCACTGCTGTATAGCGTGTTCCAGCTCCTGTAGTCTGCAACTTGATTCGATTTGAATGATGTGTTCTATCTTGGTCACAGACTTGACTTAAGCCATGGCTGCTCACGACACAACCGTGACCACCTCCGAAGACTCAGCCTTGCACAATCTATCCTTGAAAGTCTGTGCTGCAACGTGATGCTCTTCACCATTTCCCGCTTGTGTCAGTCGAGAGACCTCGTTCTGTGCACTCACGGACTCTGCACTGCTTAGTCGGAGACTGCCCGCATCCAAAGGCTTACTGGGCCAAAGATAGAAGCTCAGATCCGACTCCTTTCTAGGAATCACGTTCGATTCGTCCAGATCCTCTCTCTCTTCAATTCCAAGTGGATCCAAGTCTGGACGTTCGATCCATGAAAAGCCTTGCTGCCAATAAGAATACCGCTCGCCCGGGTAATTCCATTCGAAGTCCTCCCACCGATTCTCGGCGAGGACCTGCATGTATTGAAGTCCGCTTCCTGGCCACAAAGCTGTGACTTTGCCGTTTGGGCCCTGTTTGACTATGGAGTCGGTCAGCATGACCGTTGACGACGTGCACATTGAATTTGCCCTTACACCAGCTGCTACAGGTCCCCGACCAAACCATCTCTTTCATCTGGTTCCGTGTGTGACAATCGAAATCACGCTGTGCGTCCTGTCGGACGTTGAAGGAATTGACACGCTGTCTGATCATTTTACGAATGATGCGAACGAAGTAGTCAGCGGTGGCTTCAATCGGTCCTGTCGTTTCGGTTAGCACTTGCGCTCTAAGCCTTGAGATGTGGTCGAAAGAGCTCACCCATCAGACTTCCATTCGAGATTGGTGTGTTCGGCCCAAGGAATATGAGGTAATTAGGAAATCCAGACACTGCGAGTCCCATGTACGAGACTGGATCATCTTTCCATTGGTCTTGCAAGTTGACGCCGTTCCGCCCAATGATTGGAAAGCGTGGCACAAACGATGTGTTGAACCCAGTTGCACAGACCAAAACGTCCGCTGGATAGTGCGTGCCACCAGCTGTCACGCCGTCAGGCTGGATACTATCGATTGGCTCGAATATCGGGTTGACGTTCGGCTGCTGCAATGCTGTCAAAAAAGCTTCCCCGGGATTGATTCGACGGCATCCGGCTTCAAAAGTGGGAATCAAGCGGTCCCTGAGAGATTCGTCCTGAATGATGGTCCTCATACGGTCTGTAAATCGAGTTCGCATGCTCGTCTGTTCCGTACTGTTCTTGATAAATCCTCCAAACATGCCATTGAATTGCTGTTCAAACGCTTTGCGAGTTCGAAGATAAAATTCGCTGTCCTCTCTGTAAAGTTTCTTTTCAGCCTCGTCATACATGCGATTAGGATCATCGCCAGTCGGCAGCGCGAAGGGTGGACAGATGTACGAGGGCGTTCGAATGTATACGTGGAGCTCTTGTGCCGTGGTTTGCAACTCGGGCACAAGCTGTACAGCACTCGCTCCTGACCCTATGACCGCAATCCTCTTTGAAGATAAATTCACGCCGGAGTCCCAGGCCGCGGTGTGCAACACAGGTCCAGCGAATGAGCTCAGTCCTTTTATTGCAGGCATCTGCGGGTTATTCAAGATACCTCCCGCATTTATCAGCATCTCGCATTGGACGTCAGTTCCGTGGCTTGTTTTGACATTCCAGGCGCTTGCTTCTTCCAACCACTCGGCTTTGGTGACTTGGGTATTGAAACGAATGGACTTCATCAAATCAAATTGCCGAGCCACGTTGTGCAGGTACGATTTGATCTCATGAGAGCTCGCATAACTAATGGGCGTCAGTTAAGAATCCGTGAACTGATTGCGGAGTACTTACAACCGACTCCAATCTGGGTTCGGAGCAAAGGAGTATTGGTAACAATGGCTCGGCACATCGCAAGCACATCCTGCCTGTGACTCAGCGAAGTTACTATGGCAATGCGGCGTTGCGAACCTGGATACGTGTTCTCGTGCCATGTACCTCCCAACTCAGTCGACTTCTCAAAGATCTGAAACGACACGTAATTCGTCAAGTGTTTCTTCAACTTGTATGCTGGTGAAATTCGTCAGCCTTATCTCACTCTGATGTAGATCTGATCGAACACTTACCCATGAGTAGGCCTGAAACACTGTGATCTTCAATCAGTTGGATGCATGTCGCCAGGTATCGGAATACTTACCCTGCTCCAATGATGACGCATCTCAAGACTCGGCCTTCGTATGGCTTATAATGGGTCGTCATGATGGCTTAGACAGCTGGTTGTGTTTCGAGAGGCCCGGCAATTGTTGATTCAGAAAGTATTGAAGGGCTTAGCTTTACTCTTCAACAGATGTGTGACTCTCTCACTACCTCTCGAGGACGGACCGATCGAAAACGAAGCGGGCCCATGCGACGCCTTATCTATTGCGGACTACATTTGGCCATCTCCCCGGACATCCGAATAGACACCGATCTACGGATCTTCAGGTTGACAGCTCATTGATCATCATATGCTTGTTCTTATGCACTATCTGAGTGAGAATGATCTCGCCTGGTTTCATTGCTTCTAGAATTCTCAAATACCACAAGACTGCATGGTTCTCGACGCTTTCCAGGAGAACACCATCATAGCCTCGCTTGCTCTGCTTCACTCAAAACTCTGAGTGGTGGTCCTCCTCTACTCCCGTCGCCGAATTTGACAGTGTCTTTAGAAGGTTCGCGGAATCTCCATTTGTACCGGATCTCCTTTGGAATTTTGTTCTCCAAGCAGTCCGCTACATACTTTCCCAGCACAGGAAGGAATTTGAAAGCGCTATGAATATGCATTAGCCGGAGTGATCATTTGTACAAGTTGGAATTACTCACTGTCCCGCGCCACCAGTAGCGAAGAAGAGTCCCTTGACGTCCGGATGATAGTCGATGATGAAGTCACCTTCAGGAGTATCTGAGTACCAGCATAGACGCTTGTTTACCCACGGTCGATCAGCGAAAGCCGGTACAAGCTGTCCCAGACCTTCTCTCAAAGCTTTCTCAGCATCATTGGGAAGGAATTGATTGAGAGCATTGTTTCGATCCAGCTTCGGCGAAGAGACCGTCTTGCGGGGGTCATTCACGGGTATCTCAGTCGCAAAGCCATAGCTGTGCCGAACGACTTTCAGAATGTTCGTGTCTGGAGTTGGAGGAAAACAGAAAAGCCCTGTACTGAGGTTGATCATGACGGGCATTTTTCGCAAAGGCTCTGCTTCCTCTGGCGTGAGTTGGACGTATCCGACGGGCTGACCAGACGCAGTCGATGCGTGTTCGATGGGCATGAGCAAGTTTGACCATGCACCTGCCGCTAGGATGACTCTTGAGGCTGATAGTGACCTTCCGGTTGCCAATTTTACGCCAGTGACTTCTTTCTCGTTCCATGTCAAAGACGTCACTGTGCCCTCTTTGCCTCCCACGATCTTCACACCGGCTTCAATACATTTCTGGCTCAATAGCCGTATGCTTGAAGCTGCGTCTGCCCAGCCACCGTGAGTATTTGCGTACGCCTTCAATCCTTCCAACCGAGCCGGAATGCTTGGATACTTTGTTCGAACATCAGATCCCTCGTCGAAGACGTCAAGCGGTCGTCCCAGAGACTTGGCAATTTCAACACTCTTCTCCACATATTCATTTCCGGGCTGGTTGGCCAGCATCACAAAGCCCGAATGATAGTAATGATCCTTGAACTCTGTGTTCCATCCTTGGTAAGCCTCGAAGGCCATCTTGGCGTATACTGAATCTGCATAGTCGATGCGGATGACTCGAGAGATGTCGACGCTGCTGCCGTCTGGGACCGGTGGCGGATATCTGTCGAGTACTGTGAGATGTTGATAGCCTCGTTTCTTCAATTCTAGGGCGGTGGAAAGCCCAAAGACTCCGGCGCCAACGATCAAGATTGGCTCCGCCGTCGACGGCGATGTATTGACAACCATAGTGAGACGGTTGAAAATTCAGAAAATGTGTCTTGATTCCAAGTTCGTGTTGTGAAGTCTGTTGTCATTCGTTCCCGTTCCGCTTTCCGTTCCTGTCCCTGTAGGGCGTGATGGGGTACGGGGAACACGGACCGTCTCTCGGAGACGGAGATAACGCGCCCCGTGTCTGCCGGGTGGACAGGAGCTCTGCCTATCTGGCATGTCTCGGCTCTGAACGAGCTCTAGACACTCGAAAGAGACGCTGGTATAGGTGAGATTCCATTCTTTGCTCGAACATTGAGACAATCGATCGCTGCGAAAGATGTTGTCCAGATTGAATCCATGGGCCAAACCCGCCGAAACACAGCCTTGCGACGCTCCCGTCCAAGCGCTGCCAGCCTCATGGTATCGATCTGAGGCGATGTACGAGCTTGAGCGTCGAGCCATCTTCTCGAGGAAGTGGATCGTCGTCACGCATACAACCAGACTCAAGAAGCCCGGAGATTTCATACAAGTCAAAGAAGCCGGCTTTGCCTTCTTGATCCTAAAAGATCGTCAAGGTAACATTCGGGCTCATCACAATGTGTGTCGCCACAGAGCGTATCCGCTGGTCGAACAAGAGTCAGGTCATGTCAACATTTTCTCCTGCAAGTATCACGGTATGCCATCCTTCTTGCGTATTCATGTACAAATCTCATAGTCAATAGGCTGGTCGTACGGTCTGGATGGGCGACTTGCCAAAGCTCCGAAATACGATGAGCTGTCGACTTTCGACAAAGGTTTGAACGGATTGTTCGGCATTCACGTCCACGTGGATCGGCTTGGATTCATATGGATCAATCTAGATTCGCAAGCAACGCCAGGTGTTGCTTGGGAAGACGACTTCAAGGGCGTTGATGAGGAGCCACGGCTCCAACCTTTCGACTTATCACAATATCATCTCGATCACGAGTGGGACATGATTGGCGACTTCAATTGGAAGACTCTAGCAGATAATTATAACGAGGTATGTCCTGTTCCCCGCTGCAAATACAAACACTGAGGTATCAACAACGTAGTGCTACCACTGTCCTACTGGCCACCCAGCCTTGAACGCTGTTTCAGATTTTGCACCTTATAGAGTTGAGACAAAGGGCGGCCATATCCAGCACTTCAACGTCGATAGGGGCGAAGAAGAGGACTCCAAATTGGGTGTATTCAGCTCTTTCTATTACCCGAACTCATCGATAACGGTGTCGTAGGTCCACACCTCGAGAGTGTGCGTTAACGCGGAAAGAATTGCTAATGATTGACAGTCCACACTTCTTCTATATTCAGCGTTGCGTTCCCTTGTCTGCAAGCCAGACAAGAATGGAGTACGAAGTATACCGCCACAACGATGCGAATGATCGAGACTTTGACAGAATCAACAACATATTCAAGCAAGTCCTCAAAGAAGACAAAGAATTGTGCAATGCCGCACAGAAGAATTTGAATGCTGGTGTGTTCGACAGCGGCGAGCTACACCCACGGGTGGAGAAGGTAATGATGTCCAACTATGGCAAATCGGACTTCAAATACTGATCTGGTTTTCTAGGGTCCGCTGTTCTTTCAGCAGCTAACGAAGAAGCTAGTGATGGAGCATCGCAAAGCTGAAGAAGCTGCCAGGGAAGAGATCTGGCCCGCAAGGCCACAGCAGAGTTTCAAAGACACCGCTACCCATGACGAGGACATCCGCTTTTGCGCTCAATTGGACTGTAGCAATAGCAAAGACGACTTGTCCTGGTGAGGACATCTGTACAAGTAATATTCAAACATCTTCTCTGGGCAACCCTACATTAAACCAGTCGTCTATCGCTTTGCCAAAGTCATGCACTTGCCAAGGCAGAGAATCCATATGTGACTCCGTGCTCACGCCCGGACCCCAGAGCTGCTCCTCTAATGTTTCGTTATGAAGGTCTATGTCTCGATCATTGAGAGCGTCAAGTATGGGTTCTTGGAAGGATGAAGCTCTTGGGGTAGACTGATCTTGAATGCCCTGAGGAGGGTACTCCGGATTCGGATCCGATGATGCCGCGGGATGACCAGTGATGCCTACAGAGCCCACAAGATCGAACTCTGCCACCGTAGATTGCCGACTGATATCCGAGGACGACGATTTTGACTCAAAGATGGATTGATCCACAGAAGCTCCCTCTTGGCCAGCATGAGTGGCAACGAGCAAGTTCCATAGTAGATGTGAGTTGATCTTCCAAACTGAAGGACTGTGGGGATCTGGGGCAATGTCAGAGGAGGTGAGAATGACACTCTCCTGTAACTTCTTGAGGTTATTAACCTAATTTTGTCAGTTCTTCATCCCTGACATGTATCAACGAGTCGACGTACCATCATCGCCACATTGGGCCAATATCGCCCAAGTTTGTCGAGAAACCGCAGGCATTTTTCGAATCCCTCTTTCGATTTCTCACGCAAGAAGTCGTCCTCCACGAAGCTGTGCTGCAGGTGAATGGTGGCTACAACGACGACATGATGAGCCAAAGATGGATCCGATGGCTGAAAAGACTTCTGTTCCAGTAAGTCGATGAAGTAGATAATCCATCCTGCGTTTCGTGACAATTGCTCGAAAGACTGGCGAAGAAAGGTGCGTGGTACGATATGTCGACAGTCCCGCAGTCTTAGCGAAAGCAGGAAGGGATGGTTGAGAGTGCATGCTATTCCAGCATACGTGAATTGCAGGAATAGTCGTGGTCCAAAGAAGTCTCGACGTGCGTGTAAGTCCTCTTTACTTTGGTCCATCAATCGACTTCCAACGAAACGATGCTGTAAGGGGACGCATGCGTCCAGCTCCATGTTTCGTAAGAATATTGACATGTAGTCAGATTTAGCATCCCAAGGAGGAGGTGCGTTTCTCTCAACATGTCGTCCAGCGTACACCTGGGTCTGTCGCCATAGGTCCGCCAATAGCCTTGATGTTGTGTGCATGTCTAACTGGTCGGAGCTACCGGATGTGATTTTGATAGACGCCAAGGATTCTGGAAGATCAGTTGCTTCTGCGTGCAGACCCTGCAACATCACGACGCACTGGAAGCATTCGGTAAAACCCTCGATGTCTTGCCCTGTTGGCGCTTCTGTTCGACTTCGGGCCAGTCCACTAGCGATAGCTAAGTCAAGACGAGCTTGGATGATCTTCCCTTCGGAGAAAGCCACCATGCTAAGCAAGCAGAGAGCCTGCAAAGATGAGATGCTGACCTGCTCGTTCTCAATATTTTGCATGACCATTGCCCTGCACCTTTTCGATTTGGAACGGACCAGATCTCGATATCGAGCGTCAAAATTCCGAGGTGGGAAGCGTACGCTCAAGGCTTCGATGGCAAGTCTCAAAGCTGGATCAAAAGCGGCGATAGTGGTCTCTGGCTTGAAGAGTGCAAGAGGTTGGTTGTGGCAGTAAACCATGAAACATTCAAAGATTTCAAGGAAGACGAGATCCCCTTCATTTCTTGCAGGCTGTCTTTCAAAAGGATCGAATCAGACACAGCAGCGGGAGCAATCGTGGAGATGCTTCTGAGGCTTACCGACGACTGACGCCGTGTTGCCCGGTGTCTTCCGCGTCTCCTGGTAAGAACGGACTGGAAGGGTGGCTCGCAGGTCGTTGGTCTGTCGGGATCTGCACAGGGTGTTGGAGCTGCTCTACGAGAGAGTCTAGCTTCCTCTCGAGGCTTTCCATCCTGTCTTCCTTGGCCATTCAGTTAGTGTCGAAAATGACGAATCAGATACCGATGCATACCATCTTTCTGGCCTTACTCGAAGGCCCAGAGCCTTGAGCCTCAGCATCATCGTAGTGACATCGGTGACCAAGTCTCAAGCAATATGTACACGCTGGACGTTCTCCAGGGCACCTCGTCTTCTTGCGTCTGTTTTGGTTCGTCAAAGGCTTTTTGGCCAAACAGCAGAATCGGAACACATCTCACCGGCAGGGCTCGCAAGCCTGGCGTGTCCTTTTAACGGGCCTGGGAATGTCGTCCATATCGGCAAGGCGGTTGCGGGCAATCTTCAGCGTTATCTGCCACGGCGCAGATGGGACTGCTGTGATTGCGGAGGTGGAGGCCATCATATCATATCTCAGCTATATCGTATTGCTGCTGTATTCGGACAAGCGCATGTATTAGCTTCATATCCTCTGAGCCTACTTCACCTCATGTCCAACGCTGTTTCCTTCGTCATCTCGCTGTTCTCCCATCCGACTGACACTTCAACGACCGAACGATGGCGAGCAATGCGCTTGCGAGTGGCATTGACTCTCCATATAGTTATTCCTCCAAAGGTCAAATACACCCTCCTCCAGCAGGACGTGTTTTCATTTATCCGCTCGGTCCGAAGTCCGGAGGCATATAGCCGTAGGCTATATGGGACAGGGATGAGTTTCTACGAGACGTTTGTTCTCCAGTCCAAGGTATTGGTGATGGATCACCGGCTTTAAAGCACACTCAACTGGCATGAACTTCTCCTATCGAAGGCTGCATACTCCTCGCTCACCGGTATGGCTCCAACAACTCACGAACCACGGCTCATCATCATAGGCTGTGGAGTTGCTGAAATTGCTCTGTCCGCTCGCCTGCGCTCAACACTGGGCTACAAGAGCTTCGTGATCGAAGACCATGGTGTGGATCTCAGGCTGTACTAACTGGAATCTGGACAGCTCGGGTCGCAATACGACAAACTATCATGACGCCACCTGGAAGTTCTGGTATCAATTGTATTGGCCGGTCTGGAAAGACTTCAATATCTCTGGCAAGAAGGTCACTTACCCCTTGCACCCATCCCTGGAGAACGGTCTTTGGTTGTTGGGTCTTGCAAGTGTGTCTGGTGCGCTCTACGGCGCACTTTCTCGGGGATCATTCAGGCTGTGAACAGCAACAGTCGTAATGTTCTTTCGGGTTCTGTGTCCATTGAGACGAAAATGCCCAGCAGGCTTGCGATACTCGAGAATGACTTCAAAGCCGAGAATCTTTGCGTCTATCATTATCAACTCTTTGAGGTTCTGCACTTTGCTGAGATTCAACATCAGCTCCATTGGAGCTTGCAACAGTTTCAAGTTCATCTATACCTCAATGTCCATCACCTGTGCCTTATCCATAATGGGCTTGAGTGCTGCAACAAGTGCTAGGTGTGCAGGGTCTTCCAAGTAGTAATCTCTGTCCTCAACGCTTTGAAACTCTACCACAAACATGTGTGTGAAACCATTCTCAAGGATTATCAGCGATTCTTCCTATTGTGAGGGCGAAAGATAACAGACCTGAGCGTTCTCGGGCGACACATCCTTCCCCCAGCGCAGTGATCTTATGTATGGCTGGCGACTGTCTGATCGGACACAGGTATCCTTCAAAGCTCCAAACGTACTCGAAACCTGCGATCTGTTTGTCAGTTCATGGTTGGAGTAGTCAGGGATCTGTGATGTGATGCCTTTTTGATTTCGTTCGAGCTGGCATCTGCGCGGAAGGCAACTTGGACGACGTGTATGATTCCAGGCATTTTGACGTTTGGGAAAGAAGTTTCCAAACAGGGAACACTTTTGACTTTGTTTTATTGGACTTGTACAAGGATAAAGCAGGCTGTCGGCTATATGCCCCTATACTTCTTGGCAATTTGATCCTGCGTGTAGTCCGAACTTTCGCGGAATTCGTTTTCCGAGTGTGTGACCTCAGAGCCCCGTCATCACCTGCTGGTGCTGTGTCTCCCTTCAAGGTTCCTTCATTTTGAATGCGTTGACGGCGCGCCAGCGAACCTGGTGTAGCTGGCAGGTTGCAGACGCTCACGCTCTTGTCGAATGATGTTCGGCACCTCCTCCTCGAGCGATGGCTGGACAGGTTTCCATCCGAGGAACTTCCTGGCTCTCTCGGCCTTGGCTCTGCTGTTCAGGCCCCACGACACCGCTTCGAAGCCTGCTTGCTCAAGGGCAGCGTCTTTGTCCAGCGGTCCCTCCTTCAAGTCGGCAGTGCCTTCGCCGCTCGAAACGGTCTTGCCCATCAGCCTCGCTAGGTCAGACCAGATGTGCTCGCCGTTCTCAGTCAGTATGTAGCCTTTGGGGCCCCACAGCTCTGGGCTCGAATCCAGAGTAACGGCTTTATTGACCAGCAATCGATACACTTCGCTAAGGTCATGAACATGTACGTTGTTCCAGCGTGCTTTGCCCTCGCCAATGATGGGGATGTACTTCTTGGTCAAAATGAGCTTCGCCATTTCATAGACCTGTCGTCCTCGCTGAGACACCGGACCACGACCTTTGCCCTGGAAAGTGTCAGCAACCGTATGGAATCTGCGGCATGTCACTTACGTATATGGTCGGTGGACAAACGATAACGGTCCTCACACCGCTCTCTGGGTTCGCGCCTGCAGCCAACGCAATCTTGTCAACATTGCGATGGAATGCTTCGTCGGGGAGATGCGTCAATTCCTCCACGCCGTCAAGGTCGTTAAACTGTTTGTCAGACCAAGAGCCAAGTCCGGCAAAGTTATCCTTGGAGTCGAAGTAGGTTAAAATACCAGTTCCACCGGTGTGGATCCAATATCCGGGTTTCTCCTTTGAATGGCCTGATCGAAGACCTTTGGCAATGGCGTTGGCTGCGCCCTCGTGATCTGAAGCGTCCGCGGCATCTATAATGGTCAGAACAATGTATTTCTCTTCGTATCGCTGCGTACTCACGAATGACAATGTCGGCCTTCGCCGCCTCGCGTTCCAAGAGGTCAGAGGCATCGAGATCACCGATGACCGTCTTCACTCCAGGAAGTGCCTCTTCAACAGCCTTCGCTTTCTCGGATGAGCGGACGAGGCAAACATAATTCCAGTTTGGATGCTCATTGTGAATGACGTATAGAGCATCTCCAGCAATGTAGCCGGTAACGCCGGTGCTGTTGTGCCCAAGTGTTAGAAAAGCGATTTTCTCAACAGTAGTGCTGTTCTCGCTTACACAAAGACGTTCGGTGCCATTTTCCAGCTCTCGGTTCGTGTAGTGGTGCAAAGCGGCGGCAGTCGATGTGTTGTTGACAGGAGAAAGACAGGGTCGGAAATATATATGCGAGACCCATTCATATAGGCAATTTGCCACACCAAAAAATCGTCACGCCAAGACCTCCACTGAACTTTGATTTGTAAGAGAGAGTCGTGGTTTCAATGTCTCTGTCGCCGAATTGTCACTTCCCAGGGCGGTAAAACTACCTTTCTTGTGTCATCCGACCGATACTGTCGGAGCGGCATTGCGTCAGGCTACCAATGACCTCGATCGGACACCATCCTTCAGGGATTGCCGACGGCAACACTGGACGGCACGTTCATCAGGAGACTTCGTCACAGCTCTGACAACTCCACAATCTTCAGACTCGATTTTGACTATGTCACTGGACTAGATCAAGCGCCAACCCATGCTTCGAGCATTCGAATCACCCAGCCACTCCAAATAGGCTTTGGTACGCTTCAAGATCCCCTTCTCATCCAGCCCGAAACGCTCGTAATTGCTCTGGTTCGAAGCCGAGTACCCATATCCATTCATACCAATGCTCGCAGTTGTGTATTTGGCCCACGCCTGAGGGACATACTCTTCCACACTGATGATTGGTCGCCCATCCAGTGGGAATACCTGATCTTTGTACTGCTGACTTTGCTGGTCGAAGAGGTCCAAGCAGGGTGCGCTGACGACGCGGGCTGGACATCCTGATGAGGCCAATGTGTTCGCTGCTGCAACAGCATAGTGTAAGTTTGTTCCACAGCTGACGAAGGTCAGCCTTGCGTCTCCAGGATCCTGTATCACATAGGCTCCGTACGAGAATCCCGAGCGACGAGTGCCTGCAACGCCGGCAACGGGGTCTCGGGCGAGACACAGCATAGATGGAGTCTCTCGAGATTCCAGGGCAATCTTCCAGGCTCCAAGGAGTTTCTCCCCGTCGCAAGGGCGGATATGATGAAGGTTCGGCATGGCACGGTAGAGCGAATCAAGCTCAACCGGCTGATACCTCGGGTCGTTCTGCCCTTCAGCAAACGAATCGTGAGTTGCGATATCTGGCCATTTTGAATCGCACTCTGCCGTTGGGCGTCATTAATTGTAGGATCTGCCACGGCACTGATGGCCGACGGGGAGGCTGTCTCTTCGATCATCGTTTACCAAATTGAACCTGTCGGATCTTGAACGTCTCGTAGGACACCCTGAAAATTTCCTGGTGAGTCTAAAAATCGTGCTCTTCAAGAAGATCTCTCAACTGATATACTGCAACAAAGAATGAATCTACTTTCGCAAGTTACAGGTACACGGAGGACCCTCGACAGGGGCGGATCCATTAGGCTATATGTTCGCAACGGCCGAATGACAAGCGAGATGGACGGCCAGTCGACAGTACGACAATGGGTATATTTTGAGGAGATGTGCCAGGCCTGAGCATGAGCTGGCCCCTAGAAAAGGTGCTCTTTGATGCAGAGAAGCCACACCATTTGCATCTGTGTCTATCTGAGATGCCAAATTGTAGTCTCCCCTGCGTCTCTCGTAACCAGACGAAGTCAAACAAACACATCATGGCTACTCGCTGGGATTTGATGATGGGTGGAGAAGATTGATATCATTCCATTCGGACGTCCGTCGTGATAGGAAGCCACCAGTGCAGACAGTAACACACGAGTAATGCGTTTCCCTTGGTCTAAAGTGGTTGCAGTGTGATATACTGATAGTGCTTCTGTCCGATCACAAGAGCAGCCCCCCGATGAGAATTTGCTCAGACTTTTTGGCTCAAGTCAACCATACTCCTTTCTCGTCCTCCCAGCCAAAGTCCACCGCAGTCCAACCTAGGACCGTGGTCCCTTTTCCGGGCATCTGACGAAGTAGTCCCTCGGTGACCCAGGCCAAATTCATAGTCCCTGACTTCAAATGTGCGTCGTTGATGAGCTTAATCTCGTCCTCGCTCAGTCGCGGCAAGTATGAGTTCTCCTTCTGTCTCTGTGCCGACGACGCCTTTGGGACTACGGTTGCCCCACGCTGGACGGCCCACGCAAGTGCAACAGCGGCCGCTGAGCTTGCATGCTTGTTGGCGACTTGTTGAACTGTGGGATCCGTGAGCACTGGATTCTCTGGACGGCCGTGTCTTTCACTCCCAAGGGTGCTGTAGGACATGACGTGGATTCCCTTCTCCTGACAGTATGGTAGGAGACGTAGGCAGGGATTCAGCACATGGAGCTCGACCTGGTTTACAGCCGGCACAATCGTAGCGTCCTGCAACAATCGTGACAGTGTCATCTGTGTGAAGTTGCAGACACCAATCGAGCGGCATTTGTCGCCAACAATTGACTCCAAGTTCTTCCAGGCCTCCCAGTATGGAGGCTTGCCAGGATATTCCTGCGCAGAACCATCTTCACTTGCAGAGGTCGGCCAATGCATCAAGAACAAGTCGACATAGTCAAGGCCCAAGGCTTTGAGCGAGATCTCGAGAGCTTCGGCGGGCTTTGAGTGGTGAGTGCCCCAATATTTGGACACGACAAAGATCTCCTCCCGGGGGATGCCGCAAGTTCGGACTGCCTCTCCCACGAGCGGCTCAACACCGTAGTACTGAGCTGTGTCCTGTTCGCAGCAAAGTTAGCGAGTGTGGCCACATCAAACAAGAAGACTGTTGCCAAGTGCTTGTTTCACATCTACAGAGTCTGTAGAGAGAACATACCAAGAGCCGATAACCACTTTTCAGTGCGTGCACAATGGATGCAACCAGCTCTCGCTCCTGCTTTGTACCAAATTGTCCTAAGGAGCAAAGTGAGCTTCGCGGCCTTCACTCTTTCCACTACCAATGGATATGCAGAACATACCTTGCCACGTGCCTAGCCCAACAGCGGGTATAGTCAGACCTGTACCGTTCAAATTAGTTATCAATGCATGTCATACGTCAGAATGGCAAGAAGGTACCGTTATTGAGCTTGAACCGATCGTGGCAGGCATTCTTCAGAGTTTGAACAGCCATATCAGTAAGAGAGTGTGTGAGCCTTTCGCTTTCTGGAGTACCAGAAGTGCTTCTTGCAGCACTTTAATGTCGACATATTTTCGTCTCGTGTTCCGACTACACTGCGTCGAATCACATCTGCGGCAAGTATGTAAACGGAGTACATTTCCGAGCAAGTAGGCTATATGTTTCCTCAGCTAACCGCCATTTTCCATGCCACCTAACCCATGCCGACGAGCGTCGGAAGTAATCACGCATTTGATCAGATCTTTTGGTCTCTCTTGAATCAGCTCAAACGCCGACTGAGCATTCGACAGGTCAATTTTGTGGGTGATCAATGGTGCCACATTGATCTTACGGGCCTGCATCATCGCAATAGCCGTTGGAAACGTATTGACATAGCGCCAAAGCGACAGTATGTCCACCTCCTTGACAGCAGCCGCTCCCAAACTGATCTCTTGCAGTGGTCTCCCCATGCCAACAATCACGACCTTTCCTCCTCTAGCCGCCGAGTAAAGGCAGATGTTCGCACAAGTCTCTATGCCGGTGCATTCAAAGCTGATCTGTGGGGGGTCCGCCTGAACAGCTTCCAGCTCTTTGGACATTCGAGAAGCAAAATCGGCCTTTGACTCCCCCTTTTCGCCTCTGAAAGGGATACGGAAGACGACGTCAGCGAATTTGTTGTGCTTTGCAAATTGGAGTCGCGACTCCTCGACATCGATCATGGTGATCGACGAAGCGCCCGAAGACCTTGCTACAGCCGCACACAGTAGACCAATCGCACCAGCTCCCGTGATCAAGACATGTTGACCAAGCCGCAGACAAGATCTGTTGACTGCGTGAATCGCAACCGACAGAGGCTCGATGAGTGCTCCTTCGGCAAAAGAGATGGAATCGGCGAGTCGGTAGACCAGGTCAGCTGGATGATTGTAGAACTCCTGCAAGGAACCTTGCACAGGTGGCTGGCTGCTTGCAGAACCGCCAAACTTCAAGCTGGTGCAGAGATTGTACTGTCCCCGTCGACACAGGGCACACTTGAAACATGGCCTCTGAGGCTCCACTACTACTCGGTCGCCAGGCTCGAAGTTCGAGACTCCAGATCCGACTGCGATGACTTCTCCAGCGGATTCGTGGCCTAGAATGAGGGGATCTCGAACAAGAAACATGCCATTTTTCCCTTCCGTGTAGTAGTGCAAGTCTGTCCCGCAGAGACCGGTAGCTCGTGGTGCGATCTGGACTTCGCCTTGACCGGGTGGAGTCGTTTGAACTGACTCGAGCCGCAGATCTGCGGCACCGTAGAGAACGTTGGCTTGGTGAAATCCAGGCATCTTGTCGCAAATATCTTCAATTGTGCTGAACGTGCTTCTGCGGCAGCGATACCCTCGGTGGTCCGGTCAAAGTGGAAGATGCCTCCGACAATACCCAAATTTCTCGAGAAGGGCTAAGATTTTAACAAGCTCTCTAGTAGCTTAGAGTCGCGCGCTCTCGTGGGGTAGGCACTCTGCCAGTTTGAGCTAAAGAAGGAGCGTATAACAAACAGAGATCGCATCGTTCAATAAATAGGCTACTTGTCACGTCGGCATATGCTTGCCAATTCAAGACTGGGCGCGCGGCGTCTCTCCAGATCAGGCTGCCCGGCATTCAAGTTCCGAGCAATGGAGAGTTGCCGTCTCGCAACGAGCTGCTTGCTACCATTGACCGTTTGAAATCCGACTTCGACTCCTTAGAAGCGTACGTCGTTTGTGTTCACCAAGATATTGATATGATCTTCTACAAGCTTCGTGGCTACACGCACTCTACACGTCAGAAGCTTCAGCTTGCCGTCGATGACCGACCTTTTCCTCGCCGCCAGTATTCTTTGGACTCTGACCCCGAGTTTGATCATGATGAGCCCGCTACTACCGCTCCTTCGCTCTCCACTCCGCCGTCAATGCCTCCGCCAGCCTCCACGTCGCCTGTCTCGCCCGTCTCGCCCGCCTCTGCTGCTCAGCCTGCTACTGGCACGCCTGCCACTGCTCCGTCGTCTGCTCTCCCTCGTGCGATTACAACACCGCCGTCGCCTGGATATCCTGCGCTCGCGGGCAACCTTTGGCTTAAGTTCCTTCAAGACAATGATATTTGCTTCCGCTGCCGCCAGCACGGTCACCGCAGCTATGACAACAAGTGCCCAAACACCTGATGGACTCCAGCCCTCTTATCAGCCTACGCACCGCTACATGGACCGCCTCTACTTAACTGCTTGAGACAGCTACCTCTGTACTCCTCGCCGCTGTAAACTACAATAACGACGACTCCGTGCTGCTGCCGAAGATCTTCACCCGCGACTTTGACGATCCTTCGCTCGACTAACGACCTGAGACTATGCCTTTCGACGTTGCTGGACTTGACAAATATGGCCAACCTCTCGAAGACCCCTCGCAGTTTGACTGGTATGAGACACACCCTGGTGAATCGATATTTGCGCGCTACAACGCCTACCTCGACACACCGACACCTCAGCCTGCTTCCGCTCCGTTGTCAATCCGCTCTTTATTACTTCAACTAGACACCGCTCAATCTTGAACCAGACAACGCTCTACCGCCGCTCCGCTCCGCCCTTCGGTAACTGGACACTCCTTCGCAGCGCCGCCGCTCTGTGTCCTTCGCGCTATTACGGATAGCAACCTTCTATGCCGCCGCGCTCGTTTAGAATATCTAGTTTAGCTTTATAGAACTCGTAGAAGGAGTCGAGCTCGAGGTCGTTATTATTATAGCTAATTATGTTCTAGGTATTTGTTATAGCATATAAATACGTAAAGAGGATCGAGTCGCGCCTAAGCGCTAGTAGTAGGTATAGGTAGGCGATAGTACCTAGTATAGTCTCCTAGTTAGTTATAGCGAGTAATAGATAAGAGATATAAAAGGAGAGAGTAGTAGGTACTTAACCTTAATAGAACTATAGCGAGTAGTTAATAGAAGCTACTAAGTAGTAGAGAGTCTTATCTTAACTTAAGAGTAGATAGGTAGAGTAGTAGTAGCGCTTATTAAAGGCGCTACTATCGCGATAGAGGTAGAGGATATTATAGAAGGCGTCTAATATTATTATAGTTAAATATACTATAAGGGGACTATATAATAGGATTAGGCGTAAATAATCTAATATTCGACGAGCTATCTAGAAGAGGAGAGTAAGAAAAGTAGAGTAGTTATAGGCCTACTAAGCTAAGCGTTAGTAGGCTAAGCTAGAGTTACGTAACTACGCGTAACTTAGGCGTTAACGTTAGCCTATAATAATAGAGTATATAAAGGCGATAGAATATATAGTAAGAGAGACTAAGTAGTAGTAAGATATACTATAATAGACTTTATAGTAATAAGAAATATAGGTAGAATATCTATTATTAAGCTTTTAGGCTATTACTAGATATAGAGTAGTAAATTCAATAGGCTAGTAAGGATTAGAGACTATTCTATAATATTCTCTAAGCTATAAGATTATATTTAGTATAAGAGTAGTATTAGTAGCTCCTTCTAATATAAATATTATTTTGATTAAGTAAACTATACTAAGATCTATTTAGAAACGCTCTTTATATCTTTAGATAAAAGTATAGAGTAAGGGGTTTCAACTATATATATATAAAAGCTTCGCAATCTATTACACTAAGAGAGTGTAGTAGAATAGCACATTTTATACCACTCGTAGTCGAGATAATATTGTAATAAGTCGAAGGGTGAACCGTCCTAATGCTCCTGCGCCGCGATGTTATCGTCATCATCATCCTCCTGATCATTCTCTGTCTCCATCGACTTCGACAAAGGGGCCCTTCGACGCGGACGAGGTGAAATTGGTCGGATCCGCTCAATCTCACTCGGCAGCTGTGGTGGCTGTGAAAATAGATCGTTCGTTGCCTTCGCGCGGAGGTCGACGTCCACAAGGGGAGGTACAGAGCAGTTCAGACGCTTGCAAACGTTCTCCAGTATGCTCTCTACCGAGAGGTGAGGTAGCAGTCGCTGTACTCGGGTGATCACATCGCGCAGGCGGCGTCCCCAAGCCCATCCAATGTGTATACCTTCAACCACAATGTTCTCATCCGGAATACGCTCCAATTGAGGCACGCTCGCTCTGAACGTGTCAAAATAACCCTCCCAGCATCCGGAAAAGGCCCAGACCTTCTCGATGGTGATGTTGAATGCCTTTTCGGCAATTTCGACCTCAATGCGCTTTAATGGGAGGAGTAATACCGCCTCGGATTGCAGGATCGGCTTGCAGACGTCCTCTCGAACGTTCGTTCGGTTTCTCCGGCATTCATCCCTGAAGTTAGAGTGAATGATCTTGGGCGCCCCTGGCAATTCGAATACACCTCGCATGACCGTCTCGGTACGTGCAAGAGGCTCTTGAAATGGAGTCGGATCTCCTGGTTTTGGGCAGAAACCATACACCCAGACCACCTTTTGCCCACGATTCATCTCGAGCTGTGGCAGAATGCAGCGAAGAAACTGCATATCCGGTGGGATGTAATTCAGCACTGCCGGAACGCTGTGGTCGTTAAGTAAAAACACGTCGTAGATGGTCTTTACTTGGAGCGTGCTCTTGACTTGGCGCAAGAAAGGGGTGACCGTGTATGACTAGATCGGAACGTTTATGTTAGTACAAAGGGAGTCTGGTCTCACCAGTCAATGTGAAGAAGCAAGCGGATGATTGAAGGCGACGAGATAAATTTATTGATAATATATAGGTGCCTTAATTATACTCCAGGTTCCAAATTAAATGCTGTAGTTAACATAGGCCAATGTAGCGACGGTCTGGGGTGGAATACGTACGCCAATAGAACCATCGTCTAACTCCTCCGGCTCTTCGGAATCGTCGATCTTGCGGCGTTTCGCAGAGGTGACCTTGGTGACCTTCTCTTTGCTGTCACGAACAAGTGGAAGATGCTCATTGAAGGTGACATCGTCTCTTTCACACCTGATGCCCTTCGAAGTGCACTTCTCGCACGAATCCGTAGGAGCGGGAGCGTTGGGGTGAACGTGACTACACGAGTGATGGTGAAGGATGCAGCTCTTGCAAGCCTTTTTAGCCCTGGGCCCCCTTTTGGCCTGGGGTTCCTTTTTAGCCACGGGTCCCTTTGTGCGCTCAAGTGGAAGATGCTCATTGAAAGTGACATCGTATCTTTCACACCTCATGCCCCCCAAAGTGCAATTCTCGCACGAATCCGTAGGCGCGACGATGCGGGTGTGACTACACGCGATATTGCGAAGGAAGCAGCCCTTGCACCTCTTGCATTTGGGGCCACTAAAGACATCATGTGAGCGGCGGTTCTTTCAAACAGGGAGAAGTCAACGTACTAAACACTCGGAGCTCGAGTTTGCGGAGTGGAGAGGTCCGACGTGATACACGTTGCGCCCTTCTTCGCACATTCATCGCACGCTGCATGATCTGCTGTGGAGTACGTGCATTTTGCTTTCTCCAGAAAGCATGCATCGCAGGCGTTCTTCATCTTGTCTACTGTGCGATCTCGAGTGAACCGAGTGTGCGTTGCATGCGATTGCGGGTGGGAGTGAGCGAGATGTGCAAATCAGTCGTTGGGAGTCAGTTCATGAAATGAGCAGGTTGAACACAGAAAGAGCAAGAGTGTCCGCTGTGAGGGCGTGAGTCCCACCTTCCCAGATGCGAAGTCCACAGCAACATCGCGCTTCTCTTGGAAAGTCGGCTGTGAACACCTGCCAAATGGTCTGGCACAACATCATGGATGCTTGGGACTCTGCTCCGTGGGTGATGAAATTGTTCGACAATCTGATATCGAATGCTCAAAAGACATTGATGTGGACCGTACCTCCATCTCGACCACAACTCAGCTAGCCGAGCAGCCGCCACCGACCTTTGACATGTCGGATATGGATCTTGGAGGAATCTCAGACATTTGGCAATCTCATCCAATGCTCTCCAATATGTTTGACTTCCCAATGAGCCACACCGGCGCAAATGGATTATCCTTTGCATTTACGCCCATGGGAGATGCGAGTTGAACTCAGACTCGAGCCGCACCTCCTGACGAACATGTTTCTCTCGCCTGAGAGTGTTCTCTTCTGGGACGAAGTCTATTCAGATCGCAGGACAGGTCTCAGGAAGTTGCGAAGTACTGTGTGGCGACTCAACGCGGGTTTGGTCTCAACGCAGCTATTGTGAAGCTATAACATCGATGTATCCAATTGCCAACATACTTGGATGGCTCGGAGGCTGCAGACCGCTTGCGTGGTTTCTCTCCATCCTCTACTGGAATGACCTGCTCCATGGACCGTGGCAGGTTGGTCATATTCGGCCAGCATGCATGCCTCCTGTGATCAGCATCTCAGCACCCGTCATGTACGCACTTGCTTCTGACAGCATGAAGACGGCGGCTCCTTTCAAGTCCGTACGATCGCCAATTCTTCGCATGGGAGGAGCATTGTCGAAGATCTCTCCCAGGTGCGGGGCCCTGACGGCCAATGCCGCTGTCAAATCCGTCTTGATGTACCTTTTTTCGAATCTGTCAGCGAAAGCGATCAATGATCAAGAATGGAGGCTCGACAGACCCTGGCGACAGGCAATTCACTCGAATATCGTGTTCCGCAAGTTCGACGCCGAGCTGTTTTCCCAGCGATAACACTGCGCCTTTACTCATGCAGTAGTCGCTGGTAAACTGGCCTTTGCTCGCCATGTGGGCAGAAATGGATGAGATCATGACCACGGAGCCTCGACTTGAGATATTCTCAAGCCTATGTTGTTTGAGCATCTGCGCAGCAGCAAGCTGAACGGCATAGTACGTTCCGAGCGAGTTGATGTTCAAACATCGTCGCACGTCCTCCGGTCTCCGTTCCAAGAAGCGTTGATCTGAGACGACACCGGCCGCGGTTATCCTGTACCAGGCATCAGCATATGTGCCTACCTCATCTTCGCGGCGAAACTCGACTCACATGCCATCGACTCGGCCAAAATCCTCAACAATATGCCGCATCGTGTCACTCAAGACATCGTACTCAGTGACGTCGGATCTGCATGGGATGTCAGTATTGAGAGCTCTTCTGTCGATACGGACCATTCACTCGTACCTGTAGTATTTCGCTTTCGTCCCGTGGATCTTGTTCAGAAGATTAAACTTTTCATCAGGCTGAGGGGAAGCGTCGACGATGGCCACGGACGCCCCGGCTTCAGCCACGGCGAAGGCTAGGGCAATGCCAATACCGCGCGCACCGCCAGTGATGACGATGACATGACCATCAAGGGACATCAGATCCTTCACCCTGGTAGAGATGTACTTCTCCTCATTGTGAGGTGTCGTCTCAGTTGGAGAGATGCTTCCCATGGCTGCAAACTTGTGTTCATGTAACAGTCTGTTTCATGCCAGGATTTGGTGACAGGATATCAAAACATCAAGCCAAAGAGCCACAATCCGCACTTACCATCTCTCGACTTATAACCGCTTTGTGGCTGCAAGTGCCGGCTGTAAAGATCCTTCGGCAGGCAATATTTGCACGCCAATGCGAGCAATGGCTCCCGAAAGGCTAGTAGAGCGCTTTAGCCGAGAGACGAAGCCTTTGCTCCTTGCAGTGCATAGCCTATTCAACCACGAGAGTTCGGCTGTCGAGGGTCATCCGGCCTGGGCCACGTGTCAGTCAGGCTATCTCCATGTTCCCCATGGGGAACCATGTAGGCTATTTCGGAAGCAAGCAGGTCTTAAAGTCTCAGTCTTCGGTGATGAGAACTATATCGACAGGTGTAACTCCGAGACTGTCACACCACATCGAAAGACTCGTCTCGTTACCTTACGTCTCTCCACTCGAACCAAAGAAATGATCGAACTCCGAGGACAGCGGCTTTTGGCTGCCATTATAGCCTGCTCTTGCCTCGACTTCTGGTAGGCAGCGTGCAAGCAACCATAGCAATGTCCAGCTAACACTAGTGCACAGTGAGAAGCTCAGTATTGCTCGATACGCTGATGGATCGTCTGATGATTCGTAGTACTCTTTGGATATGACCAGGGTCTCTTCGGCGGCATCCTCACCAGCGAGGAGTTTCTGTCGTCTATCGGCAATCCGGACTCTACGATGACTGGACTGGTCACGGCAATCTACGACATTGGCTGCGCCATGGGCGCCGTTGTGGCCTACATCTGGGGAGACCAGCTGGGACGAAAGCGATCCATTATCTGGGCAAACGTCCTCGTTATTGTGGGAGCGGCTATCCAGACCGCGTCTTTTGATTACTGGCAGATGTTCGTGGCACGCATAATTGCGGGCGTAGGAGTCGGACTGTCCACGGTGGCCGTTCCAATTCTCCAGTCCGAGACTTTGCCCGCCCGTAAGAGAAGTGCTCTGTTCGTCTGCCAGACTATAGTGGTTTTGATCGGAGTGGCCACCGCATCATGGCTATGCTTTGCATTCCTTTACACCACAGGATCGATGCAATGGCGCTTTCCAGTTGCATTTCAGATCGTCTATTCGGGCCTCGTTCTGGTCAGCACGTTGTTCGTTCCTGAGACACCCAGATGGCTGGCCAGTCGCGAGCGCCTGGATGAGGCTCGGAATGTGATCGCTCGACTCCTTGATCGCCCAGAAGACGACGAAGCCGTTCAAGGCCAGCTGACCGAGATTATGAACGCCCTGGCCACTGAGACCGATGGAGAGGACGTTGGTTGGATGGAAGTCTTCACCAATCGAACGAAATCTCGGAATCTGCAACGTGTGCTTCTCGGGATGGGACCTTATATGATGAATCAATGGTCGGGTTGCAATTCTTTGACAGTGAGTTAGCTTGGCAACACGTTTTTCGAATGTTGGACTGATCAGCCCTAGTATTACATGGCCTACATTCTTCAGGACTACTTGGGATACTCCCAAACTATGTCCCTAATCCTGACCTCCGTCGCATTCACGATATACTTCATCTTCGCCGCTCCACCCTACTTTTACATCGACCGGATTGGCAGAAGGTGGACAATCATAGGCTCATCCATTGGTTGTGCATCTTGCATGGCTATCATCGCCGGATGTCTTCTCACCCGAGCGCAATCGAGTGTCATCGCGGCGGTCGCTTTCATGTTCCTCTACCTGGCTTGTTTCTCAATGGGGATCCTGCCCGTGAGCTGGTCATACTCGGCTGAGATACAACCGCTTCATGTCCGCAGTAAGGCCACGGCGGTGGGCGTCTTCAGCCACTGGATGTCCAACTTTGTTGTGGTCTTTGTCACACCAATCGGACTCTCCAGCATTGGTGGAAACTACTTCTGGATCTGGGCTGGTGTGTGTGCGTCTTTTGTGCCACTGGTTTGGTTCTTTGGAGTCGAGACTTCAGGGCGAACTCTGGAACAAGTCGATGAGATGGTACGAGATCTACATCAGAATGAGTTGACAAGCGCTGACCATCGACGACAGTTTTACAACAACCCACGAATCTTGATGGGTTTGAACCCCCAGAACAGGAAGGTAATCCGCCAAAGCAAGGATGATGAAGAGATGCATTTCCGGGCGATCAATGAGAAGGCCAAGGTTGAACAGGTCAGCTATGTCGAGAACAAGTCCGCGGATATGAATATCTAGATTCTGTTCGATGGCTTCTTTCATCTGTTTTGAAAAAGCTACGGCCGCTTGATCTAGCGAATACGCGCTCAATTTGAATCTATTGCTTTGCCTGACCAGTTCCCTGACCCGGATACTTGAATGCATATCGGCTATGCCGACGCATTTTCATCCCATACCATCGAAAGACGAAGGGAAACGGCATGAGAACAAGAGTCAAGAACGCTAACAGATTCGTCGCCCAGCGTGTACCAAGATTCCTGTATAGTGCGGGAGCAAACAGGGGAAAGGCGAATCCGAACAGTGATCTGACGAATGAGTTTGCGGATAGTGCAGCGTTGGCCAGAAGTAGATACGTTTCGATGATATAGCCCAGTCCGGGGAGGAAGATCAAAAGGATCCCAATGCCAATTGCCACGGTCGAGATGATCTGGGGAGCTGCATTGACGTGCGGTGAAGAAACTCCAGAGAACCAGAAAAGACCAATTGGCAGCATGACGGCCCCAAGCATCATCGGGATAAGCTGGTCCTCCGGACCTCGCTTGGGGATCCTGAGCATCTTCATGATCTGCGGAGAGAAGACTAGCAGAATGCAGGCGATTATGAATCCGCCGAGGAGACCTAGGAATGGGAGTGACGCTACGCCTGCGGACCATCCTCGATCGATCTGGAACGAGATTGGGAATGCTTCGAGAGTCAGGTATAAGATTCCGTACACGAGGGACAGATAGATGGTCAAGATGGCGAGTATCGGTTCCACAACGAGCATATGCAACGGCGTCTTCATGTACTTGGACATGAACTCACTCAATGTGATGCTGTGCTGTTGCGCTTTTGGACCGGCATCAAGGTTTCCGTTGGATTTTGTCATTTTGCGAGCCCGCCTTCTCTGAAGCACTGCTTGAGATGTCTCCGGAATGACGAAGTATGCGAGTATCAGCGAAGGTCCGGTCATGATGAGGGTTATCCAGGCAGTCCATCTCCAGCCAAGATACGATTCGGTGATAAACGCTCCGATGACTGGACCCAGGGCTGGTCCAAAGAAGACGTTACCAAGAAACAGAATTGTCGATAGACGACGTGTCGCTGGATCCAAGATGTCGACGCTAATGCCTGTATCTGTCAGACATGAATCTTGTCGAGGCAAAAGAAATTTTACCTGCAGGAATGGCAAACATGGCCGACCCAAAAGTTCCAGTAAGAAAGCGGCTGATCAAAATCGTTTGAACGTTCTGAGCAACGCCCCATGGGATTTGAAAGACGCAAAAGAGTACCATTGCAGTCCACATCGGTCTTGTGCGTCCATATGCGTCCGCAAGCGGTGCCCAAAGTAATGGACCTTGTCGATCTTAGTTGTCGAGCATTTCTTCCGATGCTTGCTTGGACTCACCGAAAGAATACCCCAACACGTACAGAGATATGCCCAAGATCATAACTACATCACTCGTCTGGAACCTCGCCGCAGTCACGAAGATCGTTGCCGAGTAGACACTGCTTGCGAAAGAAACACAAAATGTCAACCACGACTTCATGACATTGATAGACCACTTTCGTCGCATAGAGAGATTCTTCGGGTTCTTGGGATCGGCATCCCAGTCTGGCTTCTCGTTCTCTGTCTCGTGGCCATCGGTACTGGGGTTGGCAGCTTCTGTATTCGAAATGGTCGATGCTCCCGGAATCGAATCCTTCTTTGTGGAAGCTTCCACATCAATATCTGTGCTGCTGGTCATACTGTGCAACGATCCCAAAGTGAGAGACTTGACAATGTGGAGGGACCAAGGTGTCAGGTGGCATACAGAGATGGGAGTTGGCGGGGATCAGTTGCATATATCATTTGGTTTCCCGAGCAGACAGGAGACTGGCACTACTGCACAAGCTTCAGCTCTGTCGATCACCAGTCGTTGGGAGTCCACAATTTGCAGGATGCTGCTTATCATCTTCCCGAGCAAACAAACTTCAGCCTCGGGGTCATGGCTTACTCGATGTACGCACGTATCACCGAGAGGGGATCACTCTCTGCTTTGCAATAAGGGTCGAGTCAGTTTAACCACACGCATGTCGAAGGACCAATCTTACCATTCCGTTGACGTTGTCAGTCAGCTGGCCGAAACCTCGCAATCGGTCACGAATGCGAGACTAGCGATGTCGATCTGTTTTGGAGCCTTGCAATCAGCCACAGTTGCTGCTGACGATGCCGTTGGTAGTATGTAGGTATCCACGGGAGGCGAAACTAAAGAAAGGAACCACTACGCAATCGCTGCCATCCTCTCGCCAGCGCATGCCCAGATATTCCTCTCCAAATGCCTACTCACATTACTATAGCCTTTCCCCGTTCCCAGCAGCATCTGCCATGGCACCTCGTGTCGAGAACGCTATCTCAATATGTTGCTCACATTATTTTCTTTGCTTGATTCTCAGCTCTTTTTGACTTTAGCAGCTACCCTGCTTGTCACCATCATTGTTGACTTCTACATTTGCCGGTCAAAACACGATGGCGTCTCTGGCAAACCGAAGAGTCTCCTCCAATGTTCAAGACTTGGGTTCCGAATGCTTTGGCAATCCTTCACTCATCTCAGGAACGGTTCTTACCTTGATCTTGTATGGAGCAGATTCAAAGCCTTTGGCACTACATTCAAGTTCTATCAATTGGGCTCCGAAGGCATCCTCACAAACGATCCCGAGAACGTGAAGGCAATCCTATCGACGCAGTTCCGGGACTTTGGGCTGGGAAGTGCAAGAGAAGAGCACTTCGAGCCGTTCATCGGTCATGGCATCTTCACGGCAGATGGAACAGACTGGCAGCACTCAAGACAGCTGGTACGACCTTGCTTCAACAGTGCCAATCTGAACGATTTGCCCAGCTTCGAGCACCATGTCACCGCCTTTCTAAACCATATCCCAAGCAGCCGCGATGTTGAAATCGACCTCCAAGAGCTCTTCCTCAGCTTGACCATCGATATTGCCACGGAAGTTCTCTTCGGCCACTCCACCTCATTGCTCCAAGGGAACGACTGCGAGAACGGCGAACGTTTCGCGACGGCATTCCGGCGATCGCAAGAGGCCATCGTAAGATCCTTCGCTCTTGGATGGATCTCAAGATTCTTGCCTGGATTCGCCCAAGCGGAAGCAGACAAGAAGGCCATGCAAGACTTTGTGTCTCCCTTTGTGGAGCGGGCGACCAGTTCGAAGCATGCGGCTGAATGCTTGTCCACGAATCGCAGATATGACTTCGTATCTGAGCTCGCGGAATACACCACCGATCCAAAGCTGATCTCGGGGAGTCTACTCAACCTCCTACTCGCCGGCCGAGACACCACCGCAAGCCTGCTGAGCAGCTTATTCTTTGTTCTCGCCAGAAACCCGAGCATTTACGAACGCTTGACCGACGATATCTCTGAGACAATCAAGGCTGATGAGCCCCCAACGTTGGAGCAATTGAGATCAATGCCATATCTGAAAGCCTGCGTTAACGAGTGTCTGAGACTCTACCCACCCATTCCGCGGAATTCGAGAACGGCTCTTCGAGATACAACACTGCCAAAGGGTGGAAGTTCCGACGGCTCGCAGCCCATCTTCGTCAGGAAAGGAACACAAGTCGGCTATCAGATCTATTCGATGCATCGGAGACAAGACATCTTTGGGGAGGATGCAGAAGCCTTTGTGCCGGAACGTTGGATGCGTCCTGGCTTTCGACCCGGTTGGGCATTCCTGCCATTCAACGGAGGTCCACGAATCTGTCTCGGACAAAGTTTTGCCCTCACACAGGCGATGTACGTCACTGTGCGACTACTGCAACAGTTCGAAAAGCTGGAAAGCGTTGATGATCGCCCGTGGACAGAGGATCTTGGGCTGAGCTGCTCTCTGCGGCACGGAGTGAGAGTGCGCGTGAAACGCAAAGGCTCCGAATGATGTGTTAGGAGATGTTGAAGGGAATAGAGATTGTTGAGTCGGACGTAATTGGATAGACCATAAAATGCAGAGCTGTTTCCGTGCATTGACATGACGTGGCTGACCGGAATCGGTTGACGATCTTCCTTCTGCAGCCACTCCCGATCAGGGCAGTGCATAGCACGTTCTGAGGTCTCGCAACCCCAGAATACAGGCAGTCCATCATATGCATCGTGACAGCATCCGGAGCGATATTTCAAACCATCGCGATCGATCGACTGCTCCGAAGCATCAACAATAAACCACGGATTGATTGGATCCACAAGTTGGGGGCCGTCTTCCAGATGTAAGCCGACAATGATTGCACCATTCTGGTAACAAGGTAGTAGATTTTGCGAGCCACGTCTTACTCAAAGCGCGCTTATTGCACCAACAAGGTCTTTATAATGTCGTACTCGGAAATCATTGTGGCTGAGCTAAACTCCTGGATCCACAGCTAAGCGCTACGGTTCCTCAGCCTTGCGGGATGAGCAAGGGTTGCAAGATGCGCGATCCGGAACACTACACTTCTCCAATCTGAAGATCGACGGTACAGGATCGTGCTCCCAAGGATGAGTTGGAGCGATCCACTGCTCCTTGATGAAGGGAGTGGGAGTAGGTTTGTAGTGAAGCCTGCCCCAGAAAGTCCACGAACGCCAAGACGTTCTTCCCATCTCGAGGCGATTCTGCGAATGCATGGCAGTCGCGAGTACGAGCACTTTCCACTTACCACACTTCTTCCTGTTCACGTCGGTGGTCTCCCAGATATACGAACACGCCGCCTGCGACCTACAACAACGTCACAATTGAACTCATGCTTGATACTGTGGGGTGTTGAGCCAGCTCCTCTTTTCGAGACACTTGATCCTCAAGTGGTGCCAGCAGACCGCGGAGCAGCGTCACAGAAGAGCAATCTGAGATGGCTCTAATCTTACTCTTATCCGTCTTCCTCATCATCGGCATCTTGTACGCATACAGCAACGCATCTGCGAAATCCAAGCCGATCGACCTACCGCATCCCGAACAAGGCCCGTTGTCCAAACGCCTTCTGATCGAGCCTTCGCCCCCTCAGGTCGAGGCTTGGTCTCGAGACATCCCAAATGATGGGCTTCTACAGTATTTCGGCATCCTGGGCCAGAAGAGAATCCTCGTCACGGATTCAAAAGCTATTCATGAGATCTTCCAGTCTCATACCTACAGCTACGTCAAGCCGCCGGCGGTCTCGAAGCTTTTGAAGTCAGTACTGGGAGAAGGCTTGGTGGTCGCCGAGGGTGATGTGCATCGTGTAAGAGGCTCGAATGCAAGTTCAAAATGTAGGATCGATGCTGATGCGACCCTAGATGCAACGTAAGATCCTCCAACCGGCATTCAAGCTCCGCTCAGTCAAAGACCTCTATCCTCTATTCTGGACCAAAACTACTGAGCTGGTCACGACATTTGAAAAGGCCGTTCTGAACCAGGGCACCATCGATGTGGTAGACTACAACAGCCGCGTGACTCTCGATGTTATCGCAAAAGGCGGCTTCGGAGTCGATGTTGACAGCCTCACGAACCCTGAGAGTCACTTCTACACGGAGTACATCAAAGGCTTCATGCCAAGCCGACATGCTCAAGCATACCGGCTTCTGGCGTTGATATTCCCGGAATGGGTGTTGGACATCTTGCCAATCAAAAGGAATCAAGAGCTTCGATCTACTGTGAGGACTGTGAGGAATCTAATCCGGCAGAAAATCTCACAAGAGCAAGATGAGAAGTCAGCGTTGAAGGCTGAGCAAAGGAACGACGTCATTAGCGCCATCCAAAAGAATGGCGAGATCCTGGATGCAGATATGCTGGTCAATCAATGCCTCACCTTCCTCGGAGCCGGTCACGACACAATCTCCCAGTCTCTCAACTGGGGCATCTACGAACTGAGCATCAACCCAGACGTCCAAACCAAGCTCCGGCAGGAAGTCCAGCAAGTTCTCCCAAGTCTATCATCTGCATCAATGCCCAACGCCGAGACTCTCGAGAGCGTCGATACAATGCCCTACCTAACAGCGGTCTGTAACGAGATTCTTCGCCTCCACCCACCGATTCACCACCTTCACCGCCAAGCCCTGCAGCCCGTTACCCTCAACCATCAGACCCTCCCCGCGGGCTCCAAATTCATCATCTCCATCAACGCAATGAACCACTCGCCAGACCTTTGGAGTGACGACCCAGCCAAGTTCGACCCAGATCGCTGGCTGCAGGATCCAAGTGGCGGAGCCAAAGACCGACAGGCCTTCCTATCTTTCAGTCAGGGTCCGAGGTCATGCATCGGCGAGAAGTTTGGCAGAGCGGAGATGGCGTTTATTCTGGCGGGATTGGTGCAGAGCTTTGAGATGGAGTTTGTGGGTGCTGGGGAGAGTGGACGGGAGAAGGAGATCTCGTTGGAGTATGGGACTGTGACGAGATTGGAAGGGAGTTTGAAGATTCGGCTCAAGCCTGTACAGTCTTGACGGTATGCACACTCCTGTCGTATCTCCCTAATCCAGAACACATCTCCCCAACGCCAACGCTTCCGAGACAGATCTGAGCTTCTTTCAAACACAGACTGGCGTAGTAGTTGGCACATTGACCGGCAACTCGGGATTCTCATGACTGCACCCCTTCATAGAACCCATAAAGAAGTCATCGACGGCGAGCTTAAATCCAGCACCACACTCAGGATCACTGAATCAACCGTCAGCATCAACAATTACCGTCACCTCAAGGCCAGGGGGGACTTACTTCGGATCCTTCCCAACACCCCCAAACCACGAACAAACATCATGCGAAAAGCACTCCTGGGTATACACACTGCCAACCGAAATCCCGTTACAGCCGGTGCCGCAGCGGCCGATGCAGCCGTAACTACCACAAGATATCAGCACAATTTCATACCCTTCCCTCCCACACATGACTTACTCCCCAGTATAATTATGTCTACTCCCAAAATTACTCCCCACGATCCCCGTCCAAGTACACTTCTTCCCCTCCGCATTCGTCCAGGTGGCTGTCGCGTTGGCGCCGACGTCGAGACATTTGATGGGTTTCGTGCCGAAGGGGTGTGCGAGGACGAGGGTGGTTAGGCAGGCGAAGAGGAGGCTTGTTAGCCAGAGGAGGGCGAAGAAGCACATCATGGGTGGAGGCATGCGATGTTGGGTGACGGAGGTTGGGATGGGTGTGGTGGAAATAGTTAGTGCGGCTCTGTCGAGTTGATTTTAATGGTGGGGATTTGGACCATTTGTGCGTTGGCGAATTGGGTGTGCTGGGAGTAAGCCTTGCGCAAGCTTACTCTTGGTGAGCTTGGGAGTGGTAAGGCTGTGATAGAGTTCGTGGGTTACCATCGAGCTTATGGAGAGTGGAGAACCCATTACCTATACAAACTCCATCACCTACCCCATAGACACCTCCCTCGCATCAACTACTTCCATCAAGGCTCAAACACCACCCCCCTCCCAATCCCCGTCCACCTACTCGCCTCCTCAAACGCCGTCTCCCAATCCTCCAACCCAAACCCCTTGACCTCACAAAACTCTCCACCCCTCGGAAACAACCCCCTCTCAACCACCTTAACAAACTGCACCATATCACTCCTCGTATACATCAACCTTCCCTTCAAACAAAGATTCTTCCCCACAATCTGCCACGCAATTGCTGGATCACTCGTAACATCCGCAAAACCCATCAAACTAACCCTGCCTTCATACTTCAATGCCGCGATGGCACTACGAGTATGCGAGGACTTGGCTGCGGCGGGAGGTGTGAGGTCGAGGATTGCGTCCAATGAGCCGGCGAGGGATTTGATCGTTGCGGTGTCGGACTCTTCGTCGCCTGTGATCGGGACAGTTTCGATGCCCGCGTTGTGAGGGAGGGTGGTGTGGATAGTGTCTTTGATCCGTTCAAGCTCGGTTTTATTCCGACCCATAGCGATGACCCTCGCACCCATCGCGGCAGCGACGTGCACGCCTGCGCCGCCGAAGCTGCCTGTCGCGGGGACGATGAGGACGGTTTGGCCGGGTTCGAGGCCGATGTCTCGAAGACCGCCGTAGGGGACGAGGAGGTGGGCGATATACATCAGTTGAGCATGCGAGTACCCTAGCTCTTTACACAACCTCTCCTCGTCAAGAGCAATGCAATTCTCCAACGGCAACTTCCAAAACTCCGCAAAACTCCCATCCCTCCAAACCTCCCTCATCAATTCCTTACTCCCCTCGCTCGGACCGTCGTGGATCGCGGAGAGGAACATATCCTCCGGATTATCACGACTGCGCATGTTGCAGTCTGCGAAGACGAGTTGGCCTGGTTTTAGTTTCGTGGCGTCTGGGCCCACGGATACGATGCGTCCAATGCAGCTGGAGCCAGGCACCAAAGGCATAGGGAGGGGGTAGAGACGCTCTCCGCGATAGATCTCGCCATGGTAGGAGATGATGTCGGCGGCGAGGACTTTGACGATGGCGCCGCCGTGGGTGATTCCAGGGGTTGGAAGAGTCGTGAACTTGACGCCTTGCTCGATGCTTGTCAGTTGGAGGGCTTTCATCTCAAGAGGAATAGTGGTGGTCATGATGAATGGAGCTTTCCTCCTCTTTCTTGTCGAAGTGCAAGATGTTCCAAGGACTTCTCGACGATGTCGCTAGGAGGTAAGAGTGGAAAGATTGCTTCAAGAGCTTGAATTTGGTCCTCTTTCTGGAGACAGGCAATTTTTCAGATTGAGCAGAAGGAGGGTAGTCGAGTAGTGTATCTGTGGTGCTTCGGATTGTGTAGCCAACGTCCTTATAGACGCAAATCTGGTTCTCTTTGATATCGAAGCCACAGCTATGTCGATCGGACATAGCGGTATTAGCGGTCATGGCAGAGGAGATAGCAGCCAGGGCCGCTCTGGCTGTACTGATACATCTTGTGGCTTGCTCTCGACGAAGTCCACGAGCGGATGAGCGAAGTCTCGCACGAGCCGAAGTTTTGCAGCCTCATTCCAAAACGCCCATGAATGTCAAACGCAGCCAGTACTCAATAATACATTATCTTCTATACTCTCGAAGGCCGTCTCTATTTCCACGAAAACAGCAGCACATCATTTCCCGCTGAAGCTGAAGCACAAGCACATCTCTCACCAAACCCTCCCATCCCCACCCATCATCCTCCACAACCCCTCAATCAAAACTCGTCGCATTCCTACTCGCCCTCCTCGCCCTCGCCCCAACCCCAAAATGAAACAAAAAAGGCACAGGAGCCATAACCGCGCTCAAGCAGCCCAATAACGTAAGCGTCCAATGCACGCCCAAGTTCCGGTACATAGGCAAGCTCACAATAACCATGGGTCCGCTCTGTCAAAAACCACACGTCAGCAATCGTCCAATGGTTGGTGTGCTGGATGAGGGGCGAACTTACGACGCAGTATCGGGAGATGGTCATCCCCACCAAAGCGCTAGCAGCCATGCCCTCGTAGCTGTCGATGATGTACTGATAGCAGGAGATGAAAATCCCCATAACCGAGAACCCAAAAAGCACACTCGCCACCAACGGGGACCAATAACTCACACTCGCCCAACTGCTCCACCCCATCCAAAACACACTAATCGGCAAAAGCGGTCCGGCGATCATAGCATAAACCAGTCTCTCCTCAGGAACGACTTTCTCCTTCCCCTGTCCCTCCGCCTCCCTCAACTTCCTCAAAAACCTCCGATGAATCGGCCAGATGGGCAGCAAGGCGATCAAGAAGCCAATGTTCATGGGTATGAAGCAAAGTCCCGTATGCTCCTGACTAAACCCATAAATCCCCTCCCCGCCGAAAATGAACTGAAACCCGGGCAAAAAGCCAAAAAGTATAACATAGAGAATGACGAGGTACAGCGCAAAAAGATCGGTAATAGGTTCCGTGAGGAGGAATTTGATAGGAGTGGCGATGCTGTTGAGAAGTCTTTTGCCGAAAGACGGGGCGTCGCGTTCTTTCTCGGTTTGGTAGGAGTCGTTGCCTGTGATGGAGCGGAGGTGCGCGGATTTCCAGGATTGCAGGACGGGGGCGTAGGTTTCGGGGGCGAAGAGGACAATGCTGAGGACGAGGGTGCCGGTGAAGATTAGGGTTAGCCATTCTATACCACACTCTCGTCAGCCTGCTTCTTCTCAGTGTGCGGTGTGAGTATGGCTGACTTACCAGTCCACTGCCAACTAACAAGCGGACTCGGCCCCACAAAATCCGCAACCATAGGCGCCAGAAACGGCCCCAGAAAACTCAGACAAGCCAACACAGGAAAGACATAAGTCCTCTCAGCCGGACTCCACAGATCCGCAGTCGTGCCGCCGAAATTCGTCAAAGGCGGACATCCAAACAGTCCAGCGAAAGACCGACAGACCAGGAAACTCGTAATGTCTCTCGAGAGACCGGCGCCCATGGTGAAGAGGCCAAAGATCGTCAGGCTGACGATGTAGACGGGATTCCTTCCCAAAACCTCAGAGAAAGGCGCAGAAATCAAACTCCCCACCCCGAACATAACCATGAAAAGCGTAGTCCCCAGTAACGCGACCTCTTGACTAACCCCGAAGTCTTCAACAATCTGCGGCGCGACTTCCGAGTCCACGGCAGAGGCCCAGGCGACGACGAAGCCCGCACTGCCGACGAGGCCTGTGACGGTCCATTTGTAGGCGAAGGACCATTGTTTGGGGTCTTCGGTGGGGGACAGGGTGAGGAGGTCGTCGGTCGAGGGACCGGATTCGAGGTTTGGTGGTGGGGAGGGTGTGTCGGAGTCGGAGTCTTTCTCTTTGAGGGTGCTTTCGAGGTCGCTGCTGGTATTAGAACCGCGTTGTTGGTGGGATGCGTGCTGGAGTTGTTGTTTTGCGTCACGGCCGAGGCGGCGGTACTGGAAAATCGACTGCATGGTTGCTGGATGTCGCTGTACAAACGCTCGTCGCTCGCCAGTTTGTACTGTACATATACATCTGTCCTATCTCATTTCGAAATCGTTGACGTTGGAAGGTTTGGTCCAAGGCGAGATACTGACGTTGGAGAGTTTCCGACGGCGATATCGCGGAGCCAGCCTGACTGAAATCGGGAGGATCGCGGAGGACATAGAGTTGGATGCTAAGCAATAAGAAGCAAGAAATAGAGTTCGCGCGAAACGTCGGCTTGTCCGAGCATAGTGTGACGGCATATCTTTTCGAGATCCGCTGCAGGTGTATATCTAGCACGTCAATCGCACTCTACTTGATCGTGCTTTTGGCGGCGAAATGGCGATTCCGATGCCAAGTGTGCCGGGCGACCAATAGCGAGGCAACCGTTTTCTTCGGTAGACTGCCGCTGACCAACTTGCACATGGTCGTTGTCATCAAAGCCAGACACACAAGTAGCGCATAGTCTTGTCTTCGAAACACCTTAGCTCAAAAGCACTCGGATTTCGTCACCAGTCCTTGGGAAACATTCTCTCAACCACACCTCTTCCTCGACCTCCCCATTAACCTGCTTCTGCCTTAGCTCATCCGCCTGAATGATCAATGCTTCGAGTTCCTCGAAATCTTCGCAGAACCTCTCAGCGGCATGCTCGATCACTCGCCGCCCCAACACCTTGTTCTCGAGCTGCGCCAGAAATGCTCTGGCATCTTCAGTGGCTGTGGGAAGGAATTGATCGAGTTGCTGGGCGATGGAGAGAAGTTGGCTAGGATCTTTGTAGGAGGATGACAGGTCGTTGGCGGTGGTGGTTGTGTCGACGAGGTTATTCATGCCCGACTCGTGGAGGAACCAAGTATGTACTGCTTCGATGAGCTCGGTCTCGTGGGCATCGATGCGCGGTTGGAGCTCGTCAGATTGATCGGCGAAAGAGTATAAGCTGAGTGTCTCTTTCGTTGCGAAGAGACAGTTCAATGCGAAGATGTGGCTATTTGGTGAGCGCAGCCGTTTGGTGATGTTCTCGCAGCCGGCCAAGAACGGATCCAGCGCCTCTTGAAGAATCGGCTGGAAGCCCTCGATACGCTGTGCTCGGTTCATGTTGACGATGGAAGTATCATAGCTCTTCATCAGGACTTGCAAAGTCTCGAGCGCATTGATCAAGAACTCTGGTGGTGCCAAGTCGTCTGTTGCGATCGAAAGATCTGTGTGGAGGCTGGCAACATGATCGCGCATCGTGGACCTGAAGGCTCGCATAGCAGTATCTGATAGAGGCCGGAGAGTTTCCAGGAGAGACGATCCCTGACCAAGTAGGTTGCTGAAGAGGCTGGTGTAAAAGTTGACCAGGTTGCCGATCTTGTACGCCAAAGTTGCATCCTCGTGGCTTTGTATGACTTGCTCGGTCCTTTGCTTGAGCTGACGGAAAACCCCAGCCAAGTCTCTGTCAACTAGTTCATTCAATGCTTTGCGGCCATCAAATGGCTCTGCGGCGCCGTCTTCGTCTGCTCGTGACCACGGCTCGCTCTCGATTCCGGCAGCGATACTCTTGGCAATCTCATCACCCTCTGAGATGAAGAGCACTTCAAGTGCCTCCCGTTCAGATACAGTGGCCGAGTGTGCCCAGGCCAGCATGTCACTGATGTATCGAAGCGGGTCGTGTGCGGATAGCTCGATTGCTTTGCCCATGACGGGATGATCCGGGTCCAGAGGAGCACCAGTAAGTGCGGCATAGAAGTTATTAGACAGGATGTGCTCTCTGGCTTCAGCAAAGAAGTCCAAGCAGTTCTGGAAAAGTGTTGGTCTCTCTGCCAAGACTCGTAGAGCCCTTCTGATGGAAGCGCTGATTTGTGGATTCTCCAGATCCAAGGATTTGAATTCTCGCTGCACCCATCTATACAACTTTTGGAAGGCAGCGTTAAGCTGGCGAGAACTCTGCTCCAGAATCTCTAAGCCAAGTCGCTGATTCTCTGTCCCGAGCAATATTTGGCAGTCTTCGTGAATCTTCTTCACACGAGTCAGAATGCGGAAGAAGTCGTCATTGACCGGCTCGGCAGTGGATGTCAGAGTCGAGAGATCGGCATCGGATATAACAAAGTGCTTCTTGAAGGCGTCCAGTAATTGCTGCTTCGTCTCAACCTGATGCTTATCGGCGAGGATAGTCTTGGCTTCCTCAAGCATGGGACCAGTCTCGCGAGTAGAAGCCGCAATGTGCTTTCGCATTTCCATGCAGCTAGAATTGAGATTTGATATGGCGGCCCCAATGCGTTTGAGCTGTTCCGCCACCTGGCCAAAATCTTGGACAATTTCGCCATTGCATTGGATGAGTTCTTCTTGCACATCCAGTCTCAAATTTCGTCTCGTCTCGGCGTTGTTCTGCAGGCCCCTCTCATCTAGCATAGAGAGGGCATCGCGAATTTCCAGGTCGGCATATGAGGCAGCGAGCACGCTGGTGATCCGGTTTTGCAGGGCATTGGATCTTGCGGCAGCGCCTGTGCTCGGCGTAGTTGGCGAAAGGAGAGTTGCTCCGCCATCTGTGGCATTGAAGTACGAGTCGGCCATGGTGTTGGAGAGTCAAGATTGGCCCCTGACCGCGATTTCCTTGTTGAGAGAAGGTTTGCACGTGAGAGAAGGAAGGCGGGAAGATGTGGTGCACGGCCGGGAATTGACTGTACGAGAGCCAAACTCCTCTCCTTCGTTCACCACGTCTCTTTCTCTTCCTCTCTTGCACTTCTGACCAATTTGATGGGAATTGATGGAGAATTGACGAGACGTGTTGCGTGGTGGTTTGGCGATCGAGTCGGAAGCGGGCGCGATGGTTGCCGAATCCCACATCACCGGGCGCTTGGACGTGATCTGGATTGTGGCTATGCAGTCGCTGCTGGCTGCAATCGCGGGGCGCATCATGAGGCGCCGATTAATCAACCTCCGATCTGATTGTTCGCTCACTCTTTGATACCCGAACAATCCCCTCCCTACCAACACACCACATTCGCCCAGCCTTACCGCCTACGAGCCTCGTCCGCCGCCATATCTCGCCCATCTCCGCCGCCGAGACTGAACCCGCGACTGCGACTTCCCGCTTGAACTGAGCAACACCCCACCACCGGCCACCACCGCCCAGCACTCCCTCCTACCCGATCCCCTCGCAGCGACTGGCCCGCCATGGGCAAAAGGTACGTGCCCGTCGCCTTCTCCTTCTTCTCCGCGCATGTCTTGGTCTTGGTCCTGGGGCGTTTGGGCGTGGGTCTCTTGAGCAAACTACATGACCACCCCGGCTCGCATGCGCTGGCTGTGACGAAATCAATGTACCACCCCAAATCCTGAATCGCGCCCCACGGTCCAAACAATCTCTGCGCAACAATCAAACACGATGGCCGACACTCCAAAAGAAGAGAAGAAAGTCCACGACGTCGAGCCTGATTGCGACCTGTCCCAAGACCCTCCCCCACCCCGTCGCGGCAGCATCGCAGACCCAGGCCACCATGCCCGCCCACGCCCTTACCACATCCCCCGCTACATCTCCGAGAGCTATCCCCAGTTCAAGCAAAAGCAGGAATGCGCTCTCAAGATCGGCATCAAGGACTTTGAGGAGAAGATGGGCAAAAGCACCGGCGTGTCGCATTTCGAAATGGCAGGGGACAAGCTAACCGTGCATCGCAACCACAGCCAGAGCAAGCTGTCGCAGCAGGAGCTCGCCGATCTGCAAAAGGCCACCCATTTCGACAAGAAGGAGCTGCAGCAATGGTATAAAGGTAGGCACAAGTAGAAGTGGGATATTCAGCGCATATGCTGATTTCAATACAGGCTTCCTCAAGGACTGCCCCTCCGGCATGCTCACCAAATCCGAATTCCAGAAAATCTACAAGCAGTTCTTCCCCTTCGGCGACCCATCCTCTTTCGCAGACTACGTCTTCAACGTCTTCGACGCGGACAAGAGCGGGAGCATAGATTTCAAGGAGTTCATCTGTGCGCTATCGGTCACTAGTAGAGGGAAGATGGAGGACAAGCTGGACTGGGCCTTCCAACTATACGACATTGACGGCGACGGCAAAATCTCTTATGACGAGATGCTGGCGATTGTCGAGGCCATCTACAAGATGGTGGGGAGTATGGTGAAGCTGCCGGAGGATGAGGATACGCCGGAGAAGAGGGTGAAGAAGATTTTTAGGATGATGGACAAGGATGAGAATGGGAGCTTGGATATGGCCGAGTTCAAGGTTAGTCCAGCAAGAGCGCAGATGAAGCCAGGGATACTGACGGTATATTTCAGGAGGGCAGCAAGCGCGACGAGACCATCGTGTCTGCACTATCACTGTACGATGGCCTGGTATGAGCGAGATGATTTTGATGAGAGCAGAGAACAGCACCATGCATGGAAAACGGAGTCTACGGCGACGAGGGAAGACTGTACTGACTATGATGTCGTTTACTGGATACCAAGTAGGTTCAGCGGCTATGCAGAGTGCATGCATAGCGGGTATGACAGCTTTTGTGCATTCTTTCACAATCTCGATCCTACCAACACTCTGCCCTCCAGCTTCTTTTGCCCCCAAAGGCTGACACTGCAGACTGTGAGCCAGAAACTCCGTGATTCGGGTAGGATTCTCGGCAGCGAAAGACTTTGCTGTGGCAATATTACAGTCTGTGCGCGGTCGTGTTGATCTGGTGGATGAGAGAATGGAGAGGAGCAGATCCGTGGGCCGAGTTAGGAAGGAGCTACAGCGGAAACTTCCGGGTAATTTTCTTGGCGATCACATGTGTCGGCAAGTAAGCGCTAACCATTTTGGCAGTAAAGTAAGAGACATTTGCAGGTGACAAGAAGTGAGAAGACAAGCGGCACGAGTAAAGTGAGCTCATGTAGACCCTTCGAAAGGCAGCTTTACCATCTGCCTTGCCTCCACACAACACACACATTGCTTACGACCAATACAGCGGCTGCCGTTCCACAACTTCGACACAAGCACATAACACACATCAATCGAACTCGAAAGATCACCCAACATCCCGGCCATGTCGGCTGCCGAGCGCGTCTTCAGCATCCCCGAGCTGCTCGAGAACATCTTGCTCCAGATACCGATGAAGACACTGCTTCTAGGCCAGCGCACCTGCAAGACCTGGAAAGCCACCATCGACGCCTCCAAACCACTACAGCGAAAGCTTTTCTTCCTGCCCGAGCTCGGCTCGCCGCTCCAATTCGTCAACAACAAAACCATCTACCTCCTGAACTACATCGGCATTCCCCCTCAATACAAAGACGAAGTCTACCACCTCCCCGCCACCCCAGCCGAAGCCCAACGCATGAAATACAAATGGTGCAGAGCCGACGGCATCCCCGTCCCCATCTACGAAAACCCCGTCCTCCGCTGCTTCGACGAATTCCTCGACCGCGCCCTCAACCGCGGCTTCCGAAACCGCATCTCCGAACGCCACATCGGCGAGAATGCTTCCTGGCGTCGCATGCTGCTCTGCCAACCATCCATCCAGACAAGCTTCAAAGCGACCGTCCACGAGGCCTGGAGTCATGATAAGGAGAAATTTTCGGGGCCGATCGCTGACAGCGGGCGAGTGACGCTGGGGCGTCTCGCGGATGCTCTGGTTTCGGATGCGAGGGAGTTTTTTATGAAGCATCAAGGCACGCCGGAGTACTGGTCGTATATCTCGCCATTTCGCGGCGAGGAGCTTTGGGAGGAGAGTGTGGATTGGGATGGGGGGTATGTTGATGATGATGATGAGAGTGAGACGAAATATTCCAGGCCTCTGGTTGAGCACGCAGGTACTAGACGTGCTCGTGCTAGACGTGTTAGACGGGTGCGAATTTGAGACAAGAGCTACGAAGGCTGCTTGTGCTTCTATTGATGTACCATGAGTGGGAGGAGGTTTTGATAGAGGCTCTGAGTCGAGTCGGACAACCTGGTGGATGCACGAGAAAGTGGAACAAGTCATCGGGAGTCTTTCATGCTTCACAAGCGATGGTTTGGGCACTTCGTTCAAACGCCGATCTCGATGCTGAGCTTTTGCGTCCGTGTGGCTGGACCTTTGACCGTGCAATCATCCTGCGGTGCCTCTCCCCCCTCAATGCCTTTCACAACCTGCCTTCTGGTCTGTAGCCATGGACCAGTAAACAAATCCTCAACCTCCTCAAGACTAAGCCCCGCCGTCTCAAATAAACATAAAGCAGCGCCATCGCACACCAAGCCGCAAAGAATATGAATGCTGCCCAATTATCCGTATTAGCTAGCAGCGAAGGCATGGCGTAACTCATAGCATAGAGGAAAATCCAGGAGAAAGTTTGAGAGAGCGTGTTTCCGAAGGAGCGGATCTTGTTAGGCCAGAGTTCGGAGCCAAAGACGTAGGGGAGGACGAGGAGGCCTGGGGAGTGTGTTAGTTAGAGTTGATGGGTGGTGAGGGTGGGGACGTACCGATTGCCCAGCCGAAGGCGTGGATGAAGATCATTGCGACTGCTGCTTCAGACGCTGAGGAAGACACAGCGCCGGAAGAGTCTTGACTTTGATATAGACGCCCACGTAAACATCCGTGATCATTTGAATGGTCGCGCCGATGAAGAGAGATCGCCGGCGTCCAAGCATGTCGACGAAGAGGAACGATGCCAAGAGGGAGAAGCAGAGCTTGGACAGGGCGTACATCCCGGAGATGAAGATATTGTGAGCTGTTCCGCCGGAGTTGGCGCCGTTGATTATCTTGAGGATTGAGACTAGGTATGAAGTCAGGGAGTTGGCGCCGATAGTCGAGGCAGGGCGAAGAGGATGATGGCTTGCCGGACACGGCGGAGGTTGGACTTGACTGTGAAGGTTTCTTTCATACTCTTAAGATGCCTGATGTGGAGTACAATTCTGTCTCTTGACGAATGTGGCTCTCAATGTTGAGCAGCAACACAGAGAAACCTGTAGGCCACTTTCTTGATATCTTCTCTTCCGCTTCTGACAGATCAAGCCGCCTCTCCGTACCCTGAACCAAACATACAAACAACGGCGAGGCGACCGTCCCACTCGAGAGCGTGAGACTTATGAAATCGGCCAAAACTTCCCAGAGTTGGCAGAGTTCGGCTTCAGTGAAAGTCGAGTACCTCATCACTCACATGACAATAACACACCATCGCTGACAAGACATCGATAGCTCTGCTGGTGCACCGACAGCATCGACGAAGGATTCGTAATCGACTACGTACCTTCCTACGGCGACACCTTGTTCGTCTGCTCAGGAGACTCGGGACATGGCTACAAGTTCCTGCCTAATCTCGGAAAGGTATCATCACTTGACTCGATTTCTGGTGGATGGATGGCTGAGCTCTCTGTGCAGTACGTGAAAGACCAACTCGAACGGAAACCGAATCGCTTCAGCGAGCTTTGGCAGTGGCGAACGGCCAAGGAAGGCGAGAAATGCAATGGCTTGGAGGAGGGAGAGGGAGGTCCGAGGGAGATGTCGAGGGTGGTAATGGCGAAGCGTAAGCATGCCTTTCGAATCGTGACATGTGACTGCAGGCTAATGCGGCTCTTTAGCAAGCGATCACCGATTTTTGGGTGTGGTGTCTTGAGTTAGCGAGATGGCAAGAGGAAGAGATGTTCGTTCGATCTGCCCGGATCATGTTGTTGGTGTTTCAGAGACTGCACAGTCACATGAAATTGTCGTCTTCATTCTTTTGGTATCTATTCATCTTCGTCAAGTCGAAGCCATATCGACCGGGTATAGATTCGTCACATGCCTTCCCAATTCCTCCTCCCATTCCAACTCAACCCTCTCTAAGTACGGGTAGCGAAACCAATACGGCTGTTGGTAGTATCAAAAGCAGAGTAGTAGTTCTCCAGGAACTTCTGTCCAACAATGCAGTTGACGCCGGAGCTGCCACCATCGTTGATCCAAGCGTAGTACTTGCCCGAAGCAAGGCCAAAGTTGGAGTACTGAGCCTGGGGAACAAGGTACTGGTTGGGGGTAAGAGTGTAAGTCGTGGAGCCGAACTTGATGCCAAAGTTGCCGGTGGGCTTGCTGTTGCAGGCGGCGAGGCCGGAGTTGCTGTCGGTCTTGCAGCCGCTGGCGGAGAGGAAGGCGTTGTAGGCCGAGGTGGGGATGTAGATGAGGGTGGTGCCGGTGTCGATGATGCCCTGCTGGTTGGAGGCGAGGGTCTGGCTGCCGTAGGTGAAGCTGGAGATGGCCAGGCCCCAGTAAGGGGAGGCGCTGCCGCTCTTCAGGGTTGGGAAGTAGGTCAGGCTGCCGGAGTACTTGGAGCTGTCGGTGCCGCCGAGGGTCAGCTCGCCGTTGGCATCGTTGGTGTCGCTGCCGGATTCGGGCTTGAAGTACACACCGAGGACTTCGGTGGAGATGGAACCCTGGTTGTAGAGGTTGTCCATGAAGGTTGGGACGGTGTTGGCGTTGGACACGGTGCCCTGGGTCAGGTCTACCGGGCCGAAACCGACGATGCCGTCGACGCCGCTGAAACCCTGGCTGGAGGTGGCGGCACCGATGGACTGCGAGTTGACGGTGAGGCCGCCGAAGCTGACCTTGTCGGTGTACTCGTTGCCCTTGAAGGAGCCGCTGCCGTAACTGACCTGAACGGTACCGCCAGTAGACTTGCCAGTGGAGGTACGCTCGCAGGCGGACTGGGCACCACACCAGGTGTTTGATGCTGGGATAAAGTAAGTATTGAACTGAACCATCATGAATGGTGTTACGTACAGCCAGTGTCAACGATCAACTGCCAGGTGTTGCCACCAATCGACACAGGAGCAACATAGGTGACGTCCTCGTTGGTGATGCCGCCTGAGCTGACCTGTGGCGAGGGACCGACCGAGGAGGACTGCACGCCGTTGATCTTGTTGATGCGAGCCTGGCCGCTGGCAACAAGGCTCTTCGCAGACTTGGCCTTCTGGACGTGGGTCAAAGGCAGGACGGCAGTCTTGGCCTGGCGCTCAGTCGGCGCAGCAGAGGCAATCGCCGCAAGGGCAAGAGAGGCGGCGATGAAATGCATGTCGAAGATGCGATGTAGAACCGAAAAGCTGAAGATGTGATGCTGTTGCTGCTGAAACGAACATCATTTCTGGGAGGAACATGGCACCTTATGTACTCGTGGTCGAGCACGCTTGCCATCCCGTTCGGTCGTCTCCTCGTGATATTCACGATTGCCAGCGTGACATTGTACCTGATCGCCAAACCCGCAGCAGACGCGGTGTTCGGTGCAAGTGTTGCAAAGGCGAACCACATCGCCCATATTGACGCGCAAAGACACCTTCCGCATTAGGCAGGTCCGTGAATCAAGTCGTGGGGGGAGAGCTGTGTTAGCCCGTCCTAGTTCCAAGGACGTCCTGCGACCATCGACTTTTCGAGTAGGTATCTGGAATATCCATCAGCTACTGCTGCACCCAAGATGCTAAGAGTGGTGTGCTCGAGGCTTATCACTTCTTACCTCCCTGAAACAAGATGCGATCGACAAGCTTGATTGTCCTGTGACAAGGCTTATCACTTCTTACCTGCTGCAACAAGCTCGATCACCGGCGACTAGCGTGGATGGAGAAAGCGCTTGCTGGTTGCATGTAGGCGAATAAAGTTGATAGACGCGAGGATGGGTAGAGATAGGTATCTTTAGGCTAGTCCCCTCTTCGAGACGAATTAGCTGTGTTTACCGAGGATGCATACATAGCGTCAGTGGCTTTGTGAGGAACGATTCGTCCATGGTTCGGCCCATGATCCTTTCCAGTCGTAGGACGCAAGCCACAGCGGATATAGGATGCAGCCTTGAGGGAAGACAAGGGCTTTAAATCCTGAGCTTCACTTTATTTGAGATGGCGTCAGCAAGTCCCTGAAGAGTGTATTGGTTGGAGGCCCTGTAAGCCACGCTGTCTTCGTCGAACCTTTTGCCAACTTCACGAGGAGAGTGAAGTGATAGCTTATCTAGGTTGCTCGATGGTTTGCGTGGTTCTTCGAGGATACCGCCGACGAGCTCTTCGAACGTCCCCGGCAGGTAGTATCTCCAGTCTTTAGAGCTGCGACCCAAGCGGTAGATACGGTATTTCTGGCTGTTGTACCGCCGCGCCTCGGTAGAAGGAGATCGCCTCCTGCAGAGCAGCAACCGGAGAATTGACAGCTCTAAGCGTTCGCGCCGGAGGAACGGCGATCATCTGTTGGCGCTAAGTTCCAGGCACATGAAACCACACACCGCAGCTCTTGCTGGCAGGAGACTAAAGAAGCAGCCACCGACGCTGTCCCGTTGACAGCCGTCGCACCTGCCAGAAGAACACCAGCTTCGAATAAAGCCGCGATGTTGCAAGCGCTCGGATTTGTACATGCCCGTCCCCGAGAGATAGCGCTTCAATCTTGCGAAGAGGCGATGTCACCTTCTTGACAAAGTCGTTCGCAACACGCCACGCATCCAGAAGAGCTAGCCAGACGGGATGTGTTCACCACGAACACCTCGAGCAGATTTGTTATTGTTTGGAGTAGAGTGATCCAGGCTCTCCGCGCAAACCGAATGGAGAAAGTTGATGGAGAAACCAGCAGATGTGATGTGACTTGCAGGCCACTGGAACTCCTCTCTCACGTTGTCCAAATCCAGATCGAGGAAGAACTCTGAAGCGCTGCAGAGATGCAGGTATTTGCGGTGAGAAACTGAAGTCGACAGGAAACCTTCGATCCTTGTATTCGAGAGATGGCCGTTCGTCAGCAGGGCCGCAATGCATGCAGGGCACCCTCGAAGGTTGGCATCTCGACGCCAGGGATCTCCGTTGTGGCATCCAGAAAGGCAAGAGCGAGTCCAGAACTCCAGAGAGGGGATGGAGATCAGACAGCATTCGATTGAACAGCGCTCTAACTCTACACATTCTTGCCGCCAAACACCCAAACGCCCCGCAAAGTACACTTCTTTCACTAATCCTCCATCTCAACATCCCCCTCCCCATCAATGCCTCTCTCCTTGACAGTCTCTTCAAGCGGCATAAGCACATCGAAACCCCCAGTCCCCACACCCCCAACCCGTCCGGTAACAATCCTCGCACTCGGGCCCTTAAGATCATCAAAATCCCCCTCCAGCACCGCATCCCTCAAAAAGCCCAACGTAGTCTCAAAACTCATCTTCATAAACGGGGAAGGATTATTCCTATACCCCATACGACTGAAAGCCTGATACACACCATCACGGGTCATGTAATCGGCGATGAGAGTCAAGTGGCGGGTATCGACAGAGATTCCGTGACCGCCGAAGACGCCCTTCATTTCCTTGACAATGGCGCCGCGACAGGCTTCCACGCCGTAATGCCGCAGGATGTCGGCGATGGAGTTGGTGTAGATGTGGTGGGGGTGGACGATGTGTTGGTAGTCCCACATGGCGGGGATATTCACGCCTGAGGCGGCGATGATGGGGATGTTCTTCTTGTCCTCTTTCGTTGCTTGTTCGTCCAGCATGCAGGAGGTAATGCCCGGCACGGACTGGATGAGGGCTTGGTGGAGGGCGGCTTCGACGAGGTTGAGCATGAGGATTTTGGCGGTCGTGGAGTCGTACTCCATGGTGAAGCGGCAGGAGGCGCCCGTCTTGTCGTCGAAGGAGAAGGAGACGATGTCGTTGGTCTTGGTGGCGCCTTTGATGCGGGTTTCGCGGTTTTTGGCGTGCGATTTGGCGACTTCGTCCGGCTCGGGGGAGGATCGAGGGCTGCCCCCGTATGCTGAATCTGCTTCCTCCTCGGTCTCAGGCTCTGGCTCGGGCGTTGCATCCCTCTTTCGCAGGTCCTTCTCTTCTTCATCCTCGTACGCATCGTAGCCAGCTTGTTGTTTGTTGCTCTTTGCCTTGTCTCTCGTGGCGTCATCGTCTCCCTCATCGTCAGAATCGTCATCACCTCCAGCGCGTTCGCCTTCAGGACGAGGTCTCTCTTCCTCTACTCTTCCAGCAGACTTGCCAATCTCTGGCAGGGCATCATCGGCAGCCTTCAACGTCTTGGCGTCACCGCGCTTCTTCAACTCTTTCCTGGTGGCAGCTTGCAGTCGCGGAAGCATGCGATGCTCGATCGTGGTGACAACGTCCTGGATCGTGATTGCGTACTCCTTCTGATACTCCTCGGCTGGGAAGAACTCGAGCTTGACTTCATATCTCTTCGCCTCGCCGTATGCAAGGCCCTTGCCAGTAGTCTCAGTCACGGTGACCTTGTCGACGATCTCTGCCAATGAGAGCTTGCTGATACCCTTGGCGAATTTCTTCGCGTCGTCGACGGTGATGTCGTCATTGAGCTTCAAAGTCATTGCTGGCGTGGAGATGTTCGTAGCGGCAGTCATGACAATTTCTCGCAGACGAGGAATACCGAGCGTAACGTTCTTCGCAGCGTGACCAGCCAAATGGAAAGTGTTCAGGGTCATCTGCGTAGACGGCTCGCCAATCGATTGACCAGCAACGACGCCGACCGCTTCTCCGGCTTCCACCACGGATTTGAGGTATCGCATGTCGAGGATGCTGTTGAAGTTCTTCTTGGATACAGTTCCGATGCCCTCGATGCCCTTCTTCTTGTCACGGATGAGGCGATCCTCGTTCTTGTCCACAAACTCCTTGGCATCTACCAGGATCTTTTCGCTCACACTGCCTCCATAGGTGCTGGGAGGATACAAGGCAAGTGCAGGATCGCTCGCACCAAGTTCGCCCGTCTTGCGGTACGCCTTCTCTGCATTCTTGGCGTACTGCTTCGCCTCTTCGTTGATCATCCGCTCGAAAGACTCCTTCATTTGGAAAGTGTTGAAGAGCGAAAGGTAATTCTCCGCCGCGAACTTGAAGTCTGGAAGATACTTGGCCTTACCGACATCGAGACCGTCTTCGCCGTACAAAAATTGGACGACACTACCGTCCTCACTGTGGCGTACAGACGTATCGTACTCGACTTTCAGGCCTTCCATACCCTTGATGATACATCGCTGGAGGTATCCAGAGCGCGAAGTCTTGACAGCGGTATCGATGAGACCTTCTCGACCAGCCATAGCATGGAAGAAGTATTCTTGAGGTCGGATACCAGTCAAGAAGCGATCCACGATGTACCCTCCAGCACGAACACTAGATTCGAATGGCTTGAAGCAAGGCAAGGTCTTGCCACTGACCATTACCGGCACTCGCCGGCCTTCCAGAACTTGCTGTCCAAGATTGCAAGAAATGAGGTTGACGTTGACTTTGGAACCCTTCGCACCCGAGTTGGTCATCGTCTGCATCTGGTTCTTTGGGAATGGCTTGGCGAGACCTGCGGGCATGCACTGATTGGAGACGTCCGAACTGAGATCCTTGGTCGCGCCGTTGGTAAGCTGATCCAGCCCGTGCTGCTTGGTATCATCGCGCAGAACGTCCTCCAGACGCCGTCGAAGCTCCTTATCATCGCTCTTGGGCTTATGGTCAGTCAACGACACATACTTGGCTGCGACTTCCAGGCCAACAGTCTGTGCACCAGCGAGAGCCTTCTGACGATCGATTTCACCCTTCTTGGTGAAGATCAGATCCTCAACACCGCAAGAGAAGGCTCGCATGTGCAGCAGCTTGGTCAAGAGTCGTCCTAATATACTGAGCATCTTTCCTGCGACGGTGTGTCCATATGCTTCATAGATGGCGTTGATGAAGCCACCACTCGATGGACCAATCTGCTTCTTGTCGAGGATACCCTGGCACAAGTAGCCGCGCTGGACAATGACTTCGTTTTCAGTCTTGCCAACATCGCCCCACAACTTGCTGTCCGTGGTCGACTTGCCGGACATAGTCAGGCCTTGAGTATTATCGGGCATGATGTTCTTGAGCACGGACGTAATGACCTGCTTACCGGTCCAAAGGGGCTTGGGTTTGATGATGGCAGGTGTCACGGTTTCAACTCTGCCAGTCGATGTGTGCCCATGCTCAGGTCTCAGTGCAGAATAGAGGAGATTCATGTAGTCGCCTCGCTCGAAGAACATGTCTCGATTCGTCAGCCACACAGCCATCGAGATATGATCCTGAATGAGACCACGCAGAGGGTTTCCAGCTGTGTCGGAGAGATACTGGTGGTCAGTGTCCGCCACAGTCAAGGCCTCAGCCCTGGCCAGCTCATTCTGTGGGAAATGCATGTTCATCTCGTCACCGTCGAAGTCGGCGTTGTAGGTGTTGCAGTTGGCGTAGTGCATTCGCAGCGTCTTTTCTCCGGGCAGAACCCGCGCTCTGTGACACATCATACTAGGTTTGTGCAGAGTGGGTTGTCGGTTCATGATGACAATGTCTCCGTTGTTGAGATGTCGATGGACCTTCTTCGGTCTCGCGCCTCTCGTATTGCCTGAAGCTGATGGTGCCAGAAGCTGGTTTGCCAATGCTGTTCTCTCCTCAGCATTCTTTCGCTCTAGATTCATCACTGCTCCCGTTTCGCTCTCGATGGCGACTGCACCAGGCCAGATATGCGGTCCATTGCGAACAGCTTCCTGCAGGTCCTCCAGATTCCACTGTGTCACTGGTTCGGGGTATGTCAACTTCACGGCAAACACGGGCGGCACACCAATCTCGTTGGTCTCGATGTTGGGATCCGGAGAGATGACGGTACGGGCGGCGAAGTTGACACGCTTTCCCATCATGTACTTTCTGAACATGCCCTCTTTCTTCTCCAGCTTCTGCTTTACACCATCTGCGTTTCTGGCGCCCGCACGGCCTTGGAGAGGGGAGAGGTTGCGGTCGATGAGGGAGTTGACGTTCTCCTGAAGCGTAAGCCATGTGTTCTCGAAGTCTGCGTACGTCCTCGCTCGATATCGGGTCACGGTCGGCTCTTTGCCGCTCAATTCCTTCTGGATCTCAGCAAGAGTGTCACAGGTGGTCAAAATATTCTTGTAGAGCGAGTTTTCTTGCGCCTCGGCAATCTCGTTGTCGCCGGTCTTCGCTTCGGGTCGGAATCGATTCGGTGGGACGAAGATGGTGTGTAGGAAGAACATGTCCGCGGAGAGCTTCGACTTCTTCCCATCCATTCCGTAGACCAGACTCAGCACCTCTGCGTCCCGCTCAAAGAGAATTTGCAACTGCGCATGAACTCGAGTGGGATTCATGTATTCCTCCTTTGCCTTTTGTGCCGTCTTGGTTGCTGCCGAGTCTGGCACTGCATCACCGCCGGCAATCTCAGGCTCTCCGTCAGAGTCGTCCATGTTCACATCATCTCCCTCGCCTTCCGACTCTTGCTCCTCTTCCGAACTTCGATCGAGATCTGCGACTGCTTCATCCTTATCCCTCTTTCTCTTGCGACTCTGCTCGGCCTTCAATCTCTTCCGCATCTCCACTACAGGATCCTTGGCCTTTTGCCCAGATTGTACGACTGCCAAATGCTCCTTCTCTGACAGGTGTTTCCGGAAGATCTTGACGAAGCGGTCTTTTCGATAGCTATGGTTGATGCCTCCGCAGTTGCCACACTTCTTTCCCTTGGTGATATTGAACATGAAGTCTTTTATTATCGAAGCCCGCACATTCTTCACAGCTTCCGTCTTTTCAGTTGATAGCCGACCCTCCTTCTTCGCGGCTTTGATGGCATCTTTCGTGAACTGCTCCATCTTCTGAATGACCGCCTTCGCATCCGCGTCTGTGCCATCATCCTCGTCCTCGTCTGACGAGCCTGCGGTGGGCTTGTTGTTCTTGGCACTCTTGAACTCGACCTCTTCCAGCTCGTTCAACTCTTTCAATAGCCCGTACTTGACCAGCCTGAGCTTGCACACGAATCTTGACACCAGTACTCTCCTCAGCTTAAGCTTGCCGCAGTAGATGCACGCCGATCGTAGCAATCGCAGGACCTGGTCCATGAAGGTCGGGTGGTAACAAGGCACAGGTAGTTCGATGTGGCCTGGATGGCCAGGACATTGTGGAGTCTTGAGGCCGCATGTTGTACAGGCGTTGTCGCCAAACTGGCCCAATTCTAAGCTGTATAGACCGCCGGGCACAGGATTGAGGAGGGTATCGAAGGTCGTTGGATTCGTTATTCGGCGACAGGAAAGGGCTCGGACATCGTCGCTAGATAGATAGCCGAAGTTGACGCCATTGATCTGCGAGGCGATGGGCTGAGAGGGATTCATGGTGACTGGAGGACCAGCTCTCTCGAGGGAATTGGTTGACACTGAGCTCTCGAAGAGCTTGTTGCACTCTCAAGCCTTTGCGACTCGAGTGGGGATCGGGGATCGGGGGTCGTTTTGGAGACTGTCAAGCGTCGAACCGTCGTCGTCGTCGGGCCCGTCTTCCGCTCAGACTGGATCGCCTCTCTATCCACGAGAGTGCGTGGATCCAAGCTCTTGAAGAGCCTCTTCGACTCTCAGACCTTGGACGCAAATTTGGGGATCGCTCTCCCAGCGACTACGTGACTCCAAGCTCTTGAAGAGCTTGTTACACTCGTGGGACTTTGCGACAGATCTGGAGATCGGGTGTCGTGGAGAGCATCTTCCAGTATCAAATCTTCATCAAACCTCAAATTGAAAGAAATCTGAGCGGCCCAATTCCGCGACACGGTTAAGGTTTGGCGCTAGCGGCGCGCAGAACTTCAAGTGTCACATCTCGCGACTGCACTTCCTCCCCGCAATCCCAATCAACAACACCACCAAAATGAACGGCAAGAGACCCCACGATGGCTCGGAGGATCCGGCGGAGGCGGAGAGAAAGAGGCAGGCCACGCTGCAGCGCCTGGAAGAGATGAAGGCCAAGCTCGCTGCCAAAAAGCCCACCAACGGAGCGACGACGACACCGGCTGCACCACCACCGCAAGCACCTATCCCCGCGCAGATACCGCCAGTGCAAGCAGCTGTGACTCCTACGAATGGCGCAGATGTTGAGGATCCGGTGGAGAGGAGGAAGGTAGAGGCGGCGAGGAAGATTGCAGAGATGAAGGCCAAGATGGCTGCGAAGAAGGCAGGTGCTACTCCTACAAACGGAGCTGCGGCACCACCGCCCCCTCCGCCGAGCGAACCGTCATGGAGAGAAGAGGCGAGAGCGAGAGCTGCTGAGATGGCTCGGAAGAAGGACACGCCAGCTGCTCCGACTCCTCCACAGCGAACAGAGACCCGTGGTCCGAGAGGAGGCTTGGGCCTTGGACTGCATCCTCTGCTCATGGGAGATACTGGAGGCGATGCTAGCAGAGGACAACAAGGTCCGCCGTTCAGTACCACTCGAGGCAACCAGCAGCAGCAGAAGCAGCCTGAGGCGCCAAAGAGGAATCCGTACTTGTCCGTTGATGAGGACCCTCGAGATGAATCGCAAGAGTTGGGTTTCGCGCCGACCGCTCGTAGGCCTGTGGAGCGAAAGAGCAAGCAACTGGTCTTCAGTGCAAAGGGCAAGTACATGGCACAGGCGAATGCTTTGCGGAACCAGGCCAAGTTGGAGGAGATGAAGCGTCGCATTGCTGCAGAGAATCGGAAGACGGAGATTGAGGAGGCACCGGACAAGGCGTTCTTGGTTCCAGAGCCACCCAACGTGGAGTGGTGGGACGAAGGATTACTTCCAGAAGGACAAGACACCTACGAGGACTGGGAGAAGCCCGGTCGCAATAGGATCGAGACCGAGGATACCATTGTCACCATTCTCATTCAGCGCCCCGTACTTCTGGCAGCACCTCAAGATCGATTTCAGCCCGGACCAAAGCCTCTCATGCTTACGACGAAGGAACAGAAGAAGTTGCGCAGACAGCGTCGCATGGCTGATATGAAGGAAGAGCAAGCCAAGATTCGCCTGGGCCTTGTAGAGCCACCTCCGCCAAAGGTCAAGAAGTCCAACATGATGCGTGTGCTGGGCGAGCAAGCTGTCAAGGATCCAACAGCTGTTGAAGCGCGTGTCAACCGCGAGATCGCTCAGCGTCAGCACGACCATGAGCAGGCCAATGCGGATCGTCAGCTCACCAAAGAAGAGCGCGAGGAGAAGTTGAAGCGGCAGCAGGCAGGAGACGAGGCGAAGGGTGTCAAGGTGGCGGTCTTCCGCGTGGACGATCTCAGCTGCGGCAAACACAGATACCAAGTCGACATCAACGCCAAGAATGATGCTCTCACTGGCATTGTCGTTCTGAACCCTGGCATGAACCTTATCGTCGTCGAAGGTGGAGCGCACAGTATCAAGCACTTCAAGAAGCTTATGCTAAACCGAATCAAATGGACCGAAAACGTAGCACCGGTTGGCGACAACAACCCCACGACTTTCACCGGCACCACCGACGGCTCGAATGCCAACGTCTCGACTGGCGCGAGAGGTCAGGGCAGCAAAGCGGCGGAGTGGTGCCAGCCCTTCGACAACGACGGGAACTTGAAAGATCTGAGCGAGAACCGCTGCGTGTTGGTCTGGGAGGGAGATGAGACGGCGCGGCACTTCAAGCGGTGGGGAAGTAGGGCGTGTGAGACGGATGGTGAAGCCAAGGACGTTTTGAGCAAGACCAAGATGGAGAACATGTGGACTTTGGCGAGGAGCAAGTAGGATGTGCTTCGTCACCACACGGTCATCTTAATACGACTGGGAAGTCGGTCATCTCGACTGAGTATGTCCTCCCGAGCTCCACTGCCATGTGAATGGGCTTCCCGCCTTGTTAATACTATAAGCACGTAGCCTCCGCAGCCTCTGCAGAAGACTCTGGCGTATCGCCAAGCTCTCTGCGTGTCTATCCTCCCTATTTCGAATGATAGCTCGTGTTACTCTCACCAAGATCAACTAAGACCTCACCACACCACACGGGACACTCCTTTTCGGTGACATGGCCCAACGAACCCCAAAGACGCTTGTTCTCGACAGACTCCTCTCCCTACCTTCATCTTCTACCTGATTAGATCTATCGCCATGAATCGAAGATCCACGACAAAGAAGACCGAAGGCTCTCAGAGAAGTCATTGTTTCGCAGCAAACTGCACTCTGATATAAGTATAAGAAAGACGATGGGTGACTTCTAGCTTGCCCATCTACTACTGACGTTCCTTGAAAGAGATTACTAAAGAACAATGTCGCTTTCAACACCATCAATCACCTCCGAGAGCGCCCAAACATCCGATGAGCCGGACTACAGCGGTCTTGCCCAATTGTTTGATCAAGTTCTACAGGCACCTCCACACGACCCCCTCCAACCAGGCCAATGCCATTTCCTCAACAGCATGCCCCCTGAGCTCCGCATCAAGGTCTACGAAGAGCTGCTCGTTGTCGACGCCTCACAGTTCGACATAAGTCTTAACCCACAGATTTTGAGGACCTGTCGTCTCGTTTACCGCGAGACCGAGCCGATTCTAAGGCAAACAGTGGCATCGACCTTCCTCTCCCGCATCAGATTATCCTCTGATGCAGAACCGACTGCAAGAAACGAGCTGGGCGCTTTGCTTCCCATCCCTCGAGCAGATCACATAGATCACGAAGTCCGCCTCTTTCTACAGCAGCCCTCCCTAGCAGCCTTTAGCCAAGCGCTCATCGACATCACAATCTTCCACAACAACCCTGAAGGCAAGCTTACCCGCATCTCGAAACAAAATCTCCTCAAAGCCCGCTATCGACTCTACCAGCTCGTCACACAGATCCTCAACGCCCCTGGCATCGCGATCGTGCACATCAAGATCCGCCTGGAGCACCAAGACTGGGGCGACGTGGACAAATACCGCCTGGAGAGCTGGGAATCCGGCGTTCTTGAAACCCTCGCCCTCCCGATCCGCCAACTCCACCACGACCAGTCCATGAACATTACAATCTCCTGCCCGTCCACCGACGTCGAATTCACCGACCCAGTCCTGAAAAACCACTACTCTCAAACCTTCCACAACAAACCCGCGTTGTGGAAATGGCTGCAGGTCAACCGCGTCGTCGAAGAGCTCACATACCTCCTCCAACGTGCCGGGACGGCCCAGGGAACGGGCCTGCAGTTGCTGCTGACGTCTTTGGTGGGCAGGCCTTCGTTTCCGGCGGGGTTTGTTGGGGAGGCTGGGACAGGGAGGAGAGGGATTTTGTGGTGGCAGAGTTGGAGTTGTTTGAGAGGGCGGAAGATGCGGAGAGGACGCTGAGAAGTGGGATTTGGGGGATGAGGAGGTTGCAGGCTGAGGTTTTTGTGGCAGCGCGTGCGCAGGCGGCGGCGATGGCGGCAAGTACTGCTATGGCGTCTGATTCTGGGTGATTGGCTGCCTGGAGTGGACTACGTTTTCTTGGGGCGGGATCAGGCGTTTGTCCATGGAAGGAAGGTGTGCTACGGTTCCGTGTCAATAGAAATGAGGTGTTCCATAGTGTTTAGAAGTTACCTTAATGCGTTCAGTCCGTATGAATGATCAGCCGGATTCAGGCAAGCACAATCCCCTACCAGTCAAAGTGCCACGAAGATATATTTGAATGAGAACGAGACTCCAAAGCAAGAGTTGATGCCGGTGCCTTGAAGCTGCTGAGATCGATGAAAAGAATGCAAGGAAAGCGTTATGCACGTAGTGACAGTCGATTCATTCTCTCGACTACTGCCAGTGGCCACTTGACCCTTGCGTTGGAAGTGCCTGCGAGATTTCACCTGTTAGTACCCCGGGCAGCGGTCACTGCTATTCACCAAGTGATGTTGCTCATTGCAGCGACTTTGGCACATCAGGGACTGAATATCCGGAGCCATGCCGCCGCAAGAAGTGTCCGCTCTTTCCATACGCCATCTCTTAGCTGCCTCAGCGCAGCGTTACTTCTCGCACGGTATTTCCCTGTTTGGGTCTTCCCGTGCCCTTGGACCGTCGAAGATGTGGCCTCCCCGTCGAATGGCTCAAGAGTGTCCGTTGCATTCAATGAAGTTGGGTCCCGCGGCATCAATCAATGAGCCTGAGCGTCCTCCTCAGCTGCCTCCAGCCGCTGCAATGCCTTCAACCTCAGCACACCCCATTGGCCGCCTCGCAACGTAGCCAAAGCATTGACAGCTTTACCATGCCAGTCCTGTTCCTACCATCGGTAAGCCTCAAGCTGTCTTGGATGTCCGAGATGAAATGAGCTCATGCCCGCCGGAAGGAATACGCCTCCGCAGAACGTCTTGAATGCATACCGCAGGCCGCTGTTGGGCATGCCGGCAGCCTCGAGCAGTCCAGCCAGATCTTTCGCCTCTCGCTCAGCACGCACCAATTCGGCAAGGGCGGTGGTAGCAAGAGTGGTGCCGGTGTAGCTGTTCACAAACGGCTTGCTCATTTCCTGCGACACTTGCTGCGAGTCTTGGCCGGAAAAGGTAATAGACACAGTTCTGGCCAGTTGACGGATAGGGTCCAAAATGTGGCCCAGACGGGTTTCCAACCAATTGGATCCGTCAGGGGCGCAATCTCCGCGAAGTCTCAAGCGCACGTGGCGAATGGCTGGTGAGTCTTGGAGCTGGGAGACAAGAAGATAAAGTTGGAATCGCATGTGCTCGTGGACATGCAGTGCTCTGATCCGATCGACATCCAGCTCGACCACTGCATGCCATATATGAGGTGACAATGGCTGAAACATGGCAACCTCTCTGCTCATGGTCTGTACCTGACGTATAGCCTGTGGTGGCGAAAGGCCGTGGCGAACGATCGCCTCTCCCTCCGCACTCGAACTCAGTCTCGCAAGCATCGTCGTCTTCAAATTCTTGACGCTCAAGATGTCTTGAGCCTCCTTGTTGATGAAGCTGCAGGTCGCCAGAATCTGCGGGTGCACCTCTTTGTCTGGGTTTTCTTCGTCATACAGAAGCAACTCCTCGTAGACCATCAATCTCAATTCTGGTAAGAATGTGTCCAGGAAGTGGCACTTGTCGTCGCTCTCTTGGAAGTTGAACTGAGCCATGCTAGGTGTTGTCTCGCTCGGATTGCTCATCGCGATGGTGGATCAGCAGCGGAACGCAGTCAATCTGGTAATTGTGGTTGAAGAGGAGGTTGGTCTGCGGTATGAAAGTCGTTCGCTGTGGATCGTGCAGCTTGGAGATAGCCGACGGTCGCGGGTGAGGTGACGCCGTCGTAGTATTTGCCGGCGGATGCGGCGGTCACAGAGAATGGCAGGTTCGCCTTGCCATCCAAGATGCAAAGGCGGAGGTTCGCGAGTCGCTGCTATCTTGCTGATCGCCGCAACAGTCCCCCCGGCGAAGTCGAGTCGCTGATGGTGCTGTTGTCAAGAGCAGTATAGAGGTCGTGGAAGTAAAGCTTCGCGCCAAAAAAGCTTGGACCCTGAACCCGCCGTTTGCCGCTTCCATGTGAAAGCCAGGCCGTTCCTTCACTCTTGACGCGTGCACATCCAGATCTCAAAAGAGGAAGGCGCGGCAATGCTCGCTGGAGTATTCCGCGGACTCATGCATCGGCGCATATTCAATGGCTCTTCATTCGAGTCGATCACGGCGTCACAGTCCGATCAATCCTAAAGCTCCTCATCCCATTCTCCTCCTCGTCCACACCAATCCTCTCCAGCTCTTCCCAAATCTGCGGATATTTCTCTTTACACCACTCCTCCACATCAGCTTGCGGAGCTTGTCCAGAGCAGCCAGCAAACAGACTGCCAATAAGGAAAGTATCGACCTCGAGCTCGCCCCTCGACTCAGCCTCCTCCAGCGCCGTGATGGCCTTCTCTGTGTTGCCATTTCCAGCCAATGCAGCAATGTACGATGCCCACAGAGCCTGATCGAGGTCAATGTTCATGCTTCGTAGTTTGGCCCAGATCTTCTCTGCTCTGAGGTCGCCGAAGGGAGACTTCTCGCAAGCTCGCAGGGCGATGTGGATGCTGTTGTACGTCGGTCCTTCTTTGCTCGCTACAATGTCATCCCAGAAGGTCAGTGCTCGACGTGGATTGCCGCATGCGCTGTAGCCGATCATCAAAGCGTTCAGGAGGTAGGTGTTGGTGTCGATGTTGTAGTCGAGCTTGAGCTGATTGTGGATGACTTCCAGGGTGTCCAAGTCTCTCAACTTCGCCGCACCAAGGAAAGCTGCAACGTATGTGTCGATCGTTGGAATGGTATCCTCTCTATAGTGCGAGCGCATGGTATTGAAGATATTGACAGACACATCCGGCCGCTCTCGTCTGAAGAACACGAGCATGATTTGTGTTCGCTCGTCCCGCTGCATTTCGTCGAAAGTTTCAACGAGCACGTTATATGCATCCCACACACGCGAGAGGGGTGTTTCTGGGTCAAGGCAGTAGGCCACCAGATCTCGTCGAATGGTGTCCCTCTCTGCAGTGGAGTAATGGTACGCATGCGTGTTCATGAGATCGGTCACATCGTGGATCTCGTCGCGGTTCAGATGTAGGAGAGCTAGAGCTGATGCGGTCGCAGGCTCAAATCGGGCTTTTCGATCAGAAAGGTCGGCAGCAACATTCATGATCGTGTCGAAATCGTGACGCTTGCTGTGACAGAGCGCCACAATCAGCTCATTGACAACGGCGACATCTCCGTTCGAGGACAGGTCCATGGATTGCAAGTTCTTGTATGCAACAAGTGCGCCGTCAATGTCGGATATTTTCAGTCGATATTTCATCTGCAGGACGTAGGTGTTGGCATTTGGATGGATGTCACGGGCCTTGCCAATTGCGATGAAACGCTCAGCGAGGTAGGGATCGTTCTTGGAGGTGGCAGTTTCCACAAGCGCATTGATTGTCGCTATGTCCGGCCTGAGCTGGGGCCCGCTCTTGTTGGCCGACTCCATGACATTGAACATGCGGTCTATCTCGTCTGCGCCCTTGCCGGTGCCGGCGGCCCAGACAAAGATTGCGTCCCACATCTCTTTGGATGGTTTCGTAGCCAGACATTGTCGCACCACATCGTGTCCGAGTTCCAGCTGACGATGGTCCAAACACCACTGCAGAACTTTCTTCGTGAAATCAGCGTGGAATTTGGGCTTGTGCTTGCGATCTGCGTTAGAGGCGTCTGATCCGAGTTCTGAGTACCAGGCCTTGATCGGTTCGGCTTGGTCTCTACGCAGATAAAATTTCAGCATATGCGTGGCCAACCGTTTCCTCTCAACGCCACGCGCGAGCGCGGTGTCCAGCACGTCCAAGAGCTCGGTCTCGTTGTCTAATCGGGAGTAGCCACGGACCACACTTAGCCAGTGCGCCTGGTATTGTGGTAATGAAGGCATCGGATCAGGGCCATCATCCCTAGAGGCACTGTTGCCGTCCGCGGTGTCAAGCTCCGGGTCTTCCGTTTCGTCCATCAAGCTCGAGGGTGTATCTCGCTGCGCCTCCATCTGCAAAAGGAACTTTCGAGCCTCATCGGCCTTCCCGCTGAGCGCCAGCATGTGAAGGTATGCTAGTGCCGCACCGCGGCGTGCCACATGGTTTGGAGCAGACTCTTCAACGAACTTCGCAAGGGCAACGTGGCTGGTGGTTGCCGAAGTAGAGCGGTAGAGAAGCGTGGTCGCATTCTGGAGAGACTTTCCACTCAGAAGTTTCTTGAAAGACGTCTCTGCCAGAGGCCGCCCCGCTTCATCGTGCTCCAAGCAGTATCGTAGGCATGGTAAGAGCAGTTCGGCTTGGGTATCTTCGAGTTGCGAATCGTTGTGACGCATGTGCAAGAGAAACTGACGAATGGCATCTGCAACCTCATTCGGTGGCGGTAGCCTTGCCCGCATATTCTTCATCTTGACATACTCCATCATCTTCTCCACTCCTGGCGCCATGTCCGCATCTTTACTGTCTCTCTTCGATCCACCACCAAACATGCTCAAGTTGAAGAACGTCCTTTGCTGCTGCGAGGACAAAGCCACCCTCCCATTTCGAGCTCCCGCTCTCTTCGATGACTCGTAAAGCTGGCGTATCGATCCATAGTGTCGCCGTCGAAGGCATCCTCGATGGACAATGGGCTCGTTGGCGAGGATGCTCCTGAAGACGCGGCGAGTGAGGTGGGAGGCCATTGTGGTCGTGAGATTCGTATCAATCCATTGGGCTGGTCCAGTATTCACAATCTGTCCATCAATTGAGGCTGGATTTGATTAGTATGTGCAAGTAATGGGCAGCATGGAGAGCTGGGCGAGTGATGAGGTCGTCGACGTCTTGGCACCTCCGAGCCAACTCCGCAACTCCATCCTCGCGTGCCGTCTCCTGCAATGCGACTTCACCTCCCATCAACACCACCACATCCACCAAAATGTCGCTGGAAACCGCCTTCAAACGCCTGTCAATACGGCAATCGTCTATCTGCCATCAATGCCGACGACCGTTCGCATCTTCCGCCCAACGGCACCAACCACCACCACAGCAGTCCGCGACCAGTTCCTTAGTTGGTACGCCAGATCCCATCTCTTCAAGCATTTTGCATACTGATACACCGGACCAGATATGATTCAATCGCCTCGCGGCCAAACAACTGCCACTTCCCCCTCCCGACAACAACCACCTTCCTCTTCCAGCAACAACAACTTCCAAATGATGCTCGACACCGTCCAAACAGCAACAAAACAATCCAGAACCGAGCAAAACCGCACCGCCCTCGCCGAGCTCCGCCGCGGCTACACCCGCAAAGAGCTCGAAGGCCAAGTAACTCGCCGCTACAAAGTCGGCGACGTCTACGCGCCCCACGACCTCTCCGGCGCCGAAGCCGCGAAATGGAAGAAGCAGTCCAAAAAGCCGCGCCCGCGTTTCGATGTGCTGGATCAGCTGGGCATTGATCCGAGGAAGCATTATACGAATTTCAGCATGATGGGGGAGTATATGACGGAGTTGGGCAAGATTAAGAGTGGGAAGGATACGGGACTTAGGCCGGTGAATCAGAGGCGGATGGCGAAGGCGATTCGACGGGCGGTGGGGGTGGGGTTGTTGATGCCGGGGACGCATAAGCATCCGGAGTTGCTGAAGTTGGATCGGGAGATGGCGAGCAGCCAGCGGTGATGGAAGAGAGAAGAGAACTTTTTCTCTGTCGAGAAGAGATTGAAATACCCACGTCGGCCAAAACGCCTCCGCATGATTCCTTGAGTCCTTCCGTCTCCTAGCCGTGACATTCAGAGCTTCCAGTTCCCTCATGCAGAGGTCTTGACTGCTTCTAGGCAACTACGTTCAGTCGCTGCTGTTCGATTCGTTTTGCCATCTGGTATTCAAGCTTGCAGAAATGTTCGTTTTCGGCATCCATCGCGGCCGAGCAAACAGCCCGCATCTCCCCTGCCACAATTCGAGAAACCACTAACACTGACGCAGTGAATCGTACACTGCTCCATCTCAGCGCCCTACATCAGGAGGTCCTGTTCGAAGTGTCGAGCCGCATCTATCCGTATCTTTACAACAATGGCTCGTGCACCTTAATTTGCAGGCGAGCAAACAACCGCAACACATAAAGGTACCTTGGAATGCCGTCTGAGATGGAACTTCCCAACGAAGGTTGTTCCAGGACTCTATCAGCATGTCAGATTCAGCACCGTCACATCTTATGGCTCCTGCACAGACCGACGTCTCGCCAGAGCCTGCTGAGCAGAGGGAGAACCAGCCAAGACAAATCAGCGATATCAGCAACAAATACTCACATCATATGGCAGAGATGTCAATCGGCCAGGCCCCTCCCCATGAAAAGCTGGAGAAAGGCCAGTGCCATTTCCTAAACGCCATCCCGGCCGAGATCCGCGTTCAGATCTGCAAGGAGCTACTCTTGTTCGATGAAAACGAGCCGGAGAAAGTCCTTACGCCACAGGTCCTCGCGACCTGCCGCTTGGTCTACCGAGAAGCCCAACCCATCTTGGAGAAGAATCTGAACACCACTCTCCTCAGACGCATTGCCCTTAGATCAGACGCCGAACCCACCCTCCGTAAAGGCCAGGGCGTTCCACTCCCAATGCCAAGGGCCGAAAACCTCGACGAAGAACTCAGAACCTGGGTTCCAGTCGCGTCAGGCATCCGACGTGCAGTGGTCGATGTTCAGATCTTCCACGTCACGGGAGAAGACCGATCACGACCATACCCTCAACGAATGGACAGCGAGAAACTTCTCAAAGCTCGCTTTCAACTCTACCTCCTCGTCACCCAAGCCCTGCAATCGACGACCATCAAACATGTCTGCTTCAAATTGCGTCTGTCCCGCGACGGCAAATGCCCCAGAACCGACGTCCGCGACGCAGAAGCCGCCCTCATCCAGGACCTCACCCTCCCTATCCGCCAACTCCACCACGGCCCACGCATAACCCTCCACCTCGCCGGCTCCATAACACCCACAACCAAGACCCTCCTCTTCAACCCCACCCTCTACTCCTCGCGCTCCAAGGAGTCCTTCGACAACAAAACCGCCATGTGGAAATGGCTCCAGGTCCAATCACAGGCCCGAGACTTGCAAGAACTGCTCGCGCGCGCGAGGATGTTGCATGGGACGGGCGTGCAGTATCTGATGCACTCGCTGTGTGGGAGGCTGTTGCGTCCGGCGGGGTTTACGGATCATTCGAGCTGGGCGCTGGATTATGTGCAGAAGGAGAATCTTTTGTGGGATGCGGCGGTGGAGGCGGAGGGAAGATTGACGAGTGGGGAGTGGGCGGCGAGACGGCAGAGGGCGGAGGCGTATTTGGCGGGATTGGGGATCGCTGCGAATTCTTGAGGGCGATAGGCTGGACTGAGGTTTCTTAGATTGCGGATGACTTGATGTTGGCGGAAGGAGGTATTTGGACAGGGTGAGGGGAACTCGTAAACATGGTCTGCCGTGACCCGGATCAAATGGTCATGAATCTTCTGAATCGAATTTGAATAGGCCTAGGCTATATTCTGAATAGGAATATATTCATGAAACCTATTCAATGATTCATGAATATTAGTGGGTTCAGGACCACTCTGCGCGACCGTTGAATGGGAGGAAGAATGCGTATGGCAACGTCCGTGCGAGGCCGTGGTTTGATTGCCTGCAGGCTGTCGCTTTGGAAGGCATGCTGTAGAGGGGGACCACGAGTATGACGAAGTTGGGTCGCGACTTTGAAGTGTTGGTGCGTTTGGTGAGGAGGCGTTCGTTATGGGGAAAAATGGTGGAGAAAGGCAGGAGCGAAGGGGCCGACCAAATAAAGCTGTTTGATCATCCAGCCGTAGTTCGAACCGCGCGTAGAGCCATCAAGCCAACTTAATCAAAACAGAATCCAAACAATATGAACGTTTATACACCTATATCCACGCCCACAGCAGATACCACCCCAAAAGATATTGCCGGCCAAAAAAAAAAGAAAAAAAAAATCAGGACACATCTAACATCGCAATCTCGTGTCATATCACACGTCTGACTCGGTCGCAACCAACCAGACCTGCTGCGCGCACCCGGGTTCCGCAGAGAACTCCCCAGACCCGTGGGAATCGAACCAACACGTCTCCTGGCCACACACCTTGGGTCCCTGCGCAAGCGCGTGGGAGGTGGTGGAATCGCAGGCGCCATAACCACTAGACCAAGGCCAGGAATGCGGAGATTGCGGAATCATTGGTGGATGAGGGTGAATTGTTGTTTATATAGGTTGGTTGGGGCTGGCCAATGAGGGGCGCGGCTGTGCGGCGGCGACGGAGGTGGGAGGATGGCGGTGTTTGGTGAGGGTTGCGGAGGTGGGAGGCGGTCGGGAGGAGTCGGTCGGAGTCGAGGGCGTTGCACATTCACCGTCGCATGTGCCGATCGTCTCCGAGGTGTCATTTCGCGCATATCGCTGTCGTCGGTGTGGTGGCCATATTGTTGATTCCTCGGCCGCATTGCGAAACACCGCGGCGAGCATTTCCCACCCGCTGCTCCTCTGCACATTCCCGAGCCGCGACTCACTTCCAAGTACCAGCAAGCCTCGTTTCCCGAGCAGAAATCGATAGTGATCCATAGCGAGAGTAGTCGCAATCTACTGCATCGTTTTGAAGAGAATTGGAGCGTCTGGCATTTTACCACGGCAATTTCGGAATAGGGGAGCCGGGGCCTTCGCAGGATAGTGGAGGTCGGAAAGGCAGCGCATGGATCTTCGACAACAAAGTCGCACGGCCATTCTCGCGGCCGCATGGGTGCTGCAAGTCTCGCATGATATCGTGTATGTGTCATGTGCAGAGTCGGTCCTCATGGCCGCAGGAAGCACATGGTCCAACGATGTCCAATTTCAACTCCCCAAGTCATATTTCAATTCTTTCAATTCTTTCATTCGGTCATCTCGGTCATCTTTCTCATTCCAATACATCCTTCTTTCACTTCTCCTCTCGCTCTCTCTCCCCTCTCGTTCTTCCATCATCCACCACCCTGCTTCTTCTCCCACTCCTCCGGCGTAAAACACTTCGGCGTCCAAGCATGTATCGCAGCAATCTCCTCCTTCAATGCCGCATTAACCAGCCGATGTCTGGCCAGAGTCGTCTTCTTCGCAAACTGCGGCGAAACAATAATGGCCTCGAACATCTGCCCACAACCACCTGAAGTGAAGTCAGCGATCACAATCTTATCAGATCAAGCTGCAGATTCCGATCACGCACCTGACAAATCTGCGATGTCGACGTGGCTGGCCTGTAGTGTGTCCTGGATCTTTGCGGTCAGGGATTCGATGGTGACGCCGGAGGAGGCGGGTTTCGAGTCGATGTCCATGGCTGTGGAGGCGCTCATATTGGAGGTGGGAGGTGGGGAGTTGTTGGGAGTGAACGAGGTGAAGTTGACCTGAATTTCGACGGCCGAGATTCGGAGTGACGTCGAGCAAGCCACACTTCGTCGATCTGATGAGCTCCAGCCTCTTGTTTACTTTTACAATCGAGGAGATCTGATCGTTTATGTTGTTGAGTCGAATATCAAAACGGCTGCACAGCACCATGACTTCCCCAGCGACTGCGGCGCCTTATACGCGCGCTGTCGTCAATGCCATGCGCAAGCTGTGAGCAGATGTCGAGAGACCGATCACAAGACAACGAGAACTGATCGCCAACAGCTACCCAGAGGTCCTGGCCGACAAGAGCTTCGACAATACCGGATGTACGAACACGATCCTCGTATGCTGTGTAATGAATTTGCGCTGACATGTGACAGTACTCCTTGAAGCACCCTTTGATCCCGTCCGCCGCCAGATGAACTCGGTCCTCCTCACCGTCGATCTCACCAAGGCCGTTGCCGACGAAGCCATTGAGCGGCAAGACTCGATCATCATTGCATATCGTGCGTAGCAGAACAGTTGGATGAGAGGCATGGTAGTCTGACAAGGCGTGAAGCGTAGATCCCATCATCTTCAGAGGCCTCAAGAGTTTGACTTTGAAGGATACCCAACAGCAGAGTCTGCTAAGGTTGGCAGCGCAGGGAATCAGTGTATGGAAAGACTCGATCAGAAAAAGAGAATAACGCTGAGATATATCCAGGTGTACAGTCCACACACAGCTATCGACTGCGCTCGCGGCGGCCTAGGCGACTGGCTCGCAGACATCGTCACCGGCACACCCACCGACCCCTCCGAGCTGGAAGACCTCACCGATGGCGAGGCCAACGATTCATCTCAACAATCCCCCGAAAAGCAGACGCCCGCAGAGACTCCACTAGACGATGACAACAAATCTCTCCAACCACCCAAACGCCCCGTCTACATGCTTCAACACCACCCCTCCCAACTCTCCCTCCGCGAGCGAGCCCTGAATCTCGGCAACCACCAACACAAACGCTACCCGATCCAAAGAACCAAAGTTGAAGGCTACCCCGGCGCAGGCATGGGCCGCGTGATCCACCTCTCAGAACCAGTCCCTCTGACGGACATCATTGACCGGATAGGACTCGGTTTGGGAAATCCAAAAGGCTTCCCCATCGCAGTACCGCAAGGCAAGCAAGCAGGTGATATGATGATCAGCAGCATCGGGCTGTGCGCAGGGTCTGGTGGTCATTTATTTCAGGAGATGGAAGCAAGTGGAGAAGACGTCGATTTGTACTTTACGGGCGAGCTGTCGCATCATGAAGCTCTGGCGGCGATTGAGAAGGGCAAGTGCATTATCTGTCTGTTCCACAGCAATACGGAGAGAGGCTTCTTGCACTCTGTGTTGAAGGGGCAGTTGGAGAAGCAGGTGAAGCAAGAGGTAAGTCATCGCCGTTCACCAGTGCTAGAGTGAAGCTGATGATGTGCCGCAGTGGGAGAAAATCCGGAACGAAGAGAAAAGCCGCTGGCAGGGAGGTGCCACGGACGAGTTCATGGAGGCTTTGGATGACGATCATGTGGAGGTGCATGTAAGTGAGGTCGATCGGGATCCATACGGCATCATGATCTCCAAGTCGGAGATCTAGAACTGAGTATGGTTTCGGCGTGGTTGGGGATGTGGAGTGGACGGGGTTTGGTCGTGAGATTACGGGAGATACCCCCTTTTCGAATTGGCTTAGAATGTATGACCGAACGAGTTTGTACAGCAGTCTCACTCGCGCGACATGTTTTGACGACTGACGTATCAAATGTATCAAATAATGAGGCGTGAGGCAGTAGAAAGACCGAAGCTTTGGGCTCAATTGTGTGTTCCATTCTGAGCATATCTGGTGTTGACGGTAAGGACTGACAGAACGCAGCAAGGTATTCGGCAAGGACAGGCATGTTGCAATCAAAACAAAAAATCTGCAATTTCTCAATCAGTAGTCGTCCCCACGACTGATCACTTCTTTTCCTCCGCTGTGCAGGAGGATGGTCTGTAACGAGTCAGCAATCAACCACAACACAGAGCGGATGGAAATCATACATGTTCGAACTGCGCAACGTGCGAGCCCTTTCGCTCCACCATCGGAGCGTAGTCCTGCACGATACCTTGGTCGACGAGTTGTTTCATCTACCACTTGTCAGCATCTTTACGATGGGAAGGAGGGTTGCAAGGGGATTCCTTACACCGAGATGATACCTCTCCACACCCAAACGCTCGAGGTAGCGACGACAGAACGGCAGCGTGCCGAAGTTGTTGTCGATGGTCTTGAGGAGGGCTTTGGCGGAGGCGTTGTGCAGGTTTCTGCCCGAGACGCCTTCTTGGCGGGCGTAGCCGTAGATGCCGATCTAAACATTCAGATTAGCAGAGATTTGGAGGAGGGCAGAGCGATGATGGAGGCATACGTCGTCTTGAATATACCCACGACCCGTGCCTCCAAACGTCTCGATGGCGAATACTTCCCCTTCCTCCATCTTCTGCCGACTGTTATTTTTCACGAACGGGATCTGCTTGTCGCCATGGATGCGATATTGCAGGATGTTGTGGCCGGTGATGTTGTTGATCGCCTTGACGGGGATGGCTTTGCCATTCACTTCCACTTCATGACTTTCCATGACTTCCTGGATTGCCGCTCCGATCTCCTTCATTCGAGCGTCGACTCCGGCGTGCGCGATGCCGGTGTTGGTCGCTGCGCGGGCGGCTTCGAGGAGAGGATCATAGGTGGGATTGTGCGTGACTGTGAAGGCCGAGTCGACAATGCGGCCGTTGACATGGACGCCGAAGTCCACGCTCAATACGTCCTCGGCCTGAAGGATGATGTTCTTGCCACCAGGATTGGGCGTCCAGTGTGCAGCGACTTCATTGACACAGAGACCCGTGGGAAATCCCATGCCGGCATTGAGGCAGTCGCCAGTCTCCTTGCCCTGGTGTCCGGTGAGATTGTACACGCCCTCCTCGATACCAAGCGCGATGGCCGTGAGGCTGGCTCCTGGCTTGATGAGCTCTCTCTGCGCATACTGGCGGACCTGGCGGTGTATCTCAGCCGCTTGGCGGTAGTCAGTGAGGAAGTCCTCATCCCAGAGGCGGGAGGTGTAGCGATTCTCCTCATCAGTCGTGCGTGCGAGATTCTCGTATGGCACGAACTCGCCATGAGGATAATCCCCATTCGGATACGATTTCGACAGAGGAGCGTCCAGCTTTCCCTTGGCTTTGGACTTCTTCTTCTTCTTGGGTTTGCGTTTCTTCTTCTTCTCGCCGGTTGCTTCTATCCCGGCTTCGTCTTGGCTATGGTCATCGTCCTCGTCGTCGTCATTGCCCCCGTCGAGCATCCCGCCGTCGAGGTCTGCGGACGAAGAGCCGCTCTGCCGGCCTTTGGAGTCCGGGTTGGCGGGTTTGAAGACGTTCTCGCCTCCATTTGGCTGCTGCTGGTGGCCTTCGGGGCTTTTGGATCCCATGATGCTTCTGCTACGGGCAAGTCAGACATGCAGCTTCGAAGGACGTGATGGAAGGAGAGAGGTTTTGTCTGTCTTCTGATGCGCCCTATCGCCAACATGTTGTTCTTCGGGTGCTAAGCGAGGCCAAGAACTGCACAAAGCGCGCATAAAGTTGTGCTACTGCACCGAGTCTCCACCTTCCTCCAACATCACGTCTGCACCATCTTCTCGACATCAATCAACCATCGGCCATCGATAAGCCTGATTGCATCGCCAACATCTCTCTGTCTTAGGAGATATGATGCATGCCATATTCATCCCCTGTACTCCGGAAACCGGAGGCCTGCTCGAGGTAAAGAATGCCCGCCATGGCCGGCCAAGTGAATCCGAGTACCGTTTGGTCCCTGTGAGGCTCAATGAGTTTGAGGAGACGATTCCAGCCGCTTTGACAGGACGTGTACCTCTCGACCTTACTCTTCTTTGGATGCTGGACAGAACTGGTCTTCTCTCCTCTCGAACCTCGCGTTGTCCACTGACTCCCAACTGGATGGCAGATCGCCCGTGGCATCTCGCGGAGACACTTCGCCGTCCGACGTAAGCATACGAACACCAGTATTCTGATGAGCTGCTGTCCCCAGCCTCGTGATGCCATTGCAAAAGGAGGCTCGACATGCTCTCAATATGTAAGTGGATGGATTGCCTCTTCCGGCTAGCGTTGCGAGAGATGGTTAGCTGGAAAGACCGCAGCATTGGACGCCTGGTTCTACTGAGATCTCATCAAATGCTAAATCATGTGGATATCCTATTCTCGGATCGTATGGTGCCATCCAGCGTCTTGTACCTTGCGGTTCACGTCATCCGGCTAAACGTTGCCCTGAGACCTTTCAGCTGCAAGCAATGTCTGCTCTTCCTGGCAAGCCGCCAAGGAGCAGCCTTGCCGCAGGGCTGCAGATCTTCGAATGCCTTTGAGAATATATACTGGCTATAACCTGTCTCCTTGGCAGTCTGCCATTCGTATAACATCAACACCATGAAGGTCCTACTCTTCGCAGCGTCTTTCGTGGCCGCCGCGGCCGCTTGGCCTCACAGAAATCCCTTCGGCGAGTGGTCTGCGCAAACGACAAGCGGCCATATCGTTGGCCATCCTGCTCCTGACCGACCTTGTGTGGACGAATACCTCGGCATTCGATATGCCAGTGCTGATCGATTCATGCCTTCGCAACGATACAGGAGCAAGGAGATCTACCATGCCAACAGCTTTGTAAGTCGTGCCCAGTCATAACGTCTGTATGCTGTCTGACCGACGAGAAGGGCAACGAATGCCCTTGCGAGAATGGTGCCAATGGAGAGCTTCCCGGACAGCAGAACACCAAGACCGAGCCGCGCATCATGGGCTACTTCCTCGAAGCCTACAAGAACGTCAGCATGAGCGATGACTGCCTCTTTCTCAATGTCTGGTCGAAGAGAAATCCTGCGGAGAAGCTCAAGCCGGTCTTTCTCTGGGCTTATGGAGGTTCGTAGGATGCAACCCTTGTACTGCCAACATGGAACTGACCGCATACTGCCAGGTCATTGGACAACTGGGCTCACCAACACCCCTTTCTACCATGGCCAATACCTCGCTGATCAAGAGGACATTGTTGTTGTTACCTTCAACTACCGCTTCAGTATCTTTGGCTTCGGCAAAGACAACGAGGGCCTGAAAGATGGGCGTCAAGCTCTGGAATGGGTCCGAGACAACATCAAAGCTTTTGGCGGCGACCCAGAGCAGATCACTCTGGGCGGACATTCTGCTGGCGCTTTCCTCGCAGACTACCTTTCCTTCGCATACGCCGACGATCCAATCGCCAAATCGTACATGCTCCAGTCGGGTACCGCAACCACCCTACCTGCGACCGATTCTTCGATGAGAGATGAAGGATTCCGCAACGTCTCGAGGGCACTTGGCTGTGACAAGGAGGCTGATGAAGTGACTTGCTTGCAAAAGAAGGATCTTCATGAAGTCGCCAAGGCAGCGACAAAACAACGCTATCCAACTGGTAGCCTGAAGGTCGTGTTCGGCCCGACAGTCGACAACAAGACGGTCTTCTCTCCATCCGAGTACGTGACCCGCGGCTCCAAAGGTAACTTTGGTAAAGGGCCCGTCCTACTCGGCAACGCCGACTACGAGCAAGGTTTCTACAAACTGGAATACTACGCACTCCTTGGTCTGAAGCTCAGCGAGAAGTTCCTAAATACCCTGATCCAGCGCATCGCGACCTGTCCAGCCGCTCAAGCTGCCGAATGGCGCACTCGGACTGCTCCAACTTGGCGGTACCGATACTTTGGCCAGTACCCGTCCTTGGACTTGTATGGACCGCACGCCAACGGCTCGTCGCCGGGATCTGGAGCGTATCATGGATCGGAGCTGACGCTTGTCTGGGGCACTTATGAAGCGCTCACGCTTGTTCCGGGGAGTGCGGAGCTGAAGGCCATGTCGAAGTATATGATGAATGCTTGGGGCGCTTTCATTCGGGATCCTCATCAAGGACTGGAGGCTTTCGGCTGGCCCAAGTACGATACCAGCGGCGATACTCTCGTCCATCTCGGAAAGAAGGATGGTGTTGAGATGAAACTGGGCAACTCGACAGAGTATGACCATCTTGGCGACTTCTCCTGTGAGGTGGTCATGATGGATAACAAGTAGCATTGTACGTTACTCTTGAGTTTCTCTTTGTCCAAAGAAGGATCTTGTTACCTTGACTGGCTTTCCTTTATTTCAAGTGTCAAACCTTTGTCTAGATCTGTCTTTGAGAAGAAGTAACAACGAAGTCTCGACACTTTGGTCGCGGAGTACATAAAGTGGGCAACCTCCTCTAGTGCTAGATCTTTTAGTTACCCTTGAAAAGAAGAAATACTCGCCAGCACTGTTGACCAGAGCGTCGAGTCCTACACAGACGACCCAATCCCATAATCTCGCATTCGAACAGCATCCTCCGCAATGCCACGCACCAATCTCAAGAGGCCCACCACCGCCTCCCTAGACCCAGAGACCAACCCAAACGTGGGAAAGGGTAAAACTACCAGATACAACTGGTGCCACTGCCCTCATAACTACGATTTTCAGCGTCTTGCGTATGAGCCTCTGTTCTTGAGACACCTGTCGCCGAAGGCTATCGCGCGTCTGCCGAGTCCTGGGAACGATGATGATGACAGCGATGATGATGAGCCGATGGAGAAGGATAAGCATGGAATTTATGTCCACAAAGTCAGGGGTTCGAAGAAGAAGGGAAAGGGAATCTGCAAGTAAGTTTTGCGAAATGCTTTGGTAAGTCTTGAAATTCCTTCTGTGTTCTTGTTACTCTAGTCGTCAGCCTTTAAATGCCTATGTCCTATGTCTCCTCGAATAGCAGTGCAGGTATCTCGGTGGAGACTGAATTTTGATGACAATAGCAAGTTTACGTTACCCTTCTGCATCGACCGATGCGAGTCAGTCCAATCGTCTCTCTTTCCGAACACCACTTCCTCCTATTCGTACTGCAATGTTGGAACCAACAAAGCCCTAGGCCTCCCGGGCATGCTACAAAGCTTACCGGCAGCCTTGCCCGTTCGCCTCGCGTCTGGCCCTAACATCTTCGGGCAGGCTATGTATGCTAGATATAAGGTGAACGCATTTGCCTACTTGTGTGGTACGTTGCTAACTCAAAGTTTCTTGACCATGGACGATCGGACGTACACTTTGTACCATAGCCATTACTCTTTGCCATCGATCATTGCCCGGTTCTTGGTCTCGATGAGAGGGAGCTCGACGGATGGGGAGGATTATCGTTTCCAGGAATGTGCGATCGATATATTTGCGGGCGAACAGCTTTCGACTTTGTTCAAAGCTGGAGGCGATGTTGCTGCAGATGTAAGGTGTCAGCTCCAGTTCATCATACGGTTGATACTGAACGACCAGATTCCAGCTCTGCGCCGTAACTCAAGCCAGACAGTCGCATCCGGTCCTCTAGAGATTACGAGAATCTTGAACTCAATCTATTCAAATCTCATGCCAAGTGAGCACGCAAGATCGATAAGCCACTACGTTACCCAGTTGCAGGCACTCGATTGGTTCTCGCTCTCGTTGCCGTCACCATATGAAGGATGTTCAAAGACGGTGTTTCAGCAGCAGATCAAACAAAGAATGAAGGGTGAGTGCTCGTCATGGTATTGGGCGGCTTTGATGTATCGCTCGACGATGTGAGTCCGGCGTTGTGAGAAGGCTGGGGCATGGAACGCTGATGTTTAAGAGCAGACTCGACATTGACGGCGCCGAGATCGACCGGATACATGCCGAACGCGAGAAGGCAGGACGGCTCTTGCGATCGATCGAAAAACGACTTTTGGATGACGCACATCCGAGCCCATGGGTCTTTGGACTGGAAGGGCCGGGTGCCATGGATGCCCATCTTGTCCCTTGTCTAGCACGACTGGAAGATGCTGGGAACGGAGATATCGTATCTCAAAGGCTAAGACAATATCTCTGCGAAGCAAAAAGATCCGTATACTGGAAGGAGGTGATGGAAGACAGGCTTACACTGCGATAACATTTTCCATGATTCCCTTGTGTGCGAGCACAGCGATGCCAGTCATCTCTCCGAGCGGCTGCTGATAGAACATCAAGCTTCTCGTGGATGAAATGAGCATGAATGCTGCCGGTGAGGACTTCGAAAGATTGCTGAGAGCTGGCCTGCAAAAACCGGGAGATTGGTGGCTTGATTGGACAAGTTGTGGAATGTGTCGGAGGGAGGTTGGCCATCTGGGAATGCCATCGATCCATGAGTCGTGCTTCAGACATCTTGAGGGTTAGACATGGTCGGCGTGCTTGCGCCTGCAGTGCATGCTAAGAGTACGCGCGTGCTTTTGCGTCCGTGAATGTCGCTTCCCTAAATCTTAGCAACATCATCAACACCCTCGGCGTGCTTGAAACAACCGAACTTCATACACCATTACATTCTCCTACATGTCTTGATCTTCAAATGTCTGCACAAGCTACCACACATGAATAGCACGCTCCTTTGTTCGCCACCCTCGCCTCACATGGCAACGTGACAGCCTGATCCGTGAATACCCCTTTGTTAATCGCACATGCCGCGTTCGGAAAACAACCTCTCAATAGAGCTTGCAACAAACAACACAACCGCTCAACTTCTCATCCACCTTTGACCTCTTCCGACATACCCTTCCGTCCTATCCGACTCATGCCAACAGACGTACTCAACCATCATGAAGAAATATAAACTTCTACCAACCTTACTACTCCTGGCCGGCACCACCGACGCTGCCAGAACCATCTCTGTCGCCCAGTCCGTTCCGAAGGGTGCTTCTGCGCCTGTGGATCCGTCGTTTCCTGCGCTAGCTTTCGAGACTTCGTCTTTCTACAACTATGCGATCGATGAGAATGGAAAGCCGAATGCCTTTTCGCAGAATCTGATTCATGCCATTTTCTCCCGCACCGGCGGAAGACCCGTACTCAGAGTTGGCGGAACTTCAGGTGACCTTGGACGATACAATGCTGGCCAAAAAGTCCCCGCCAGTCGACCAGCGACCGAAGGCGGTCCAGCATTCGGCAAACCCTTTCTGCAAATCGGTCCCTCATACTTCAAGGCATATGACAGCTTCCCCAATGCCGACTACCTGTTCATGGTTCCCTTCCACCACTACTGGCACGGCGACACCGAGCGTCTCGACAACATGATCGACTGGGCTGAGCAAGGTCTCAAAGTCATCGGCAACCGTCTCGATGCTCTTGAGATCGGCAATGAGCCCGACTTCTACAAGAAGGGCAAGTTCGACACCCAGAAGTATGTCAACAAGTTCAACACTGTGCAGAAAGCCCTCTCGAACAAGTTTAAGCAACTTCAGGGAAAGCCAATCTACCAGGCATTGGACAAGGCGTACAATCCTCCTGTTGCGGTCCCGGTCTCCGGTGTTAGAGACAAGTTGACCAAGGACACTGTCAAGCAGTATGCTTACCACTACTACCAACACTGGGGCGAGTACAATGAGCAAATCCTGCAGCGTCGGATCATGAACCATACCCAGACTGTCAAGGCGATGCGGCCGTTCGCTTCCAAGGTTAGATACTGGAAGAATAAGAATCGACCCATTCGGCTCCTGATGGATGAGGTTGGCACGAGCATGAAGGCCGGCGAGGGTCACAACAATCTCGGAACTGCTCTCTGGCTCGCAGATTACCTCTTGCACAACATGGCGATCGGCATGACTCGGGTTCACTACCAGCAGATAGTAAACCCTGGATTTAACCTCTGGCAGCCGGTGAAGTCGAAGTGGACTGCCCCCATGGTCCGACCAACCTATTATGCGATGCCCTTCGCGGCCGACTTCATTGGTGGAAAGAACACTCGGGTTCACGAGGTTAGGATCCAGAACTCGCACGTCTTATCCGCGTACACCGCCTGGGAGAATGGCAAGCTGGCTCGGATCGCCGTCATCAATCTTGACCTGTGGAAGAAGGGCCAGGGTAACCGTCCGAACGCCGACTTCAAGATCAAGGGCCTCAAGGGTGTTAAGAACGCCAAGGTCGAGTATCTCACGGCTCCAGATGGTGCTACTGCCGAGAAGTCTTTGAGCTGGAGTGGTCTTGAGTGGACTGCCAAGAGCAATGGCAAGGGCGTGTCGCTGAGAAAGGATACCAAGACGATTCCCGTTAAGGACGGAGTCTTGTCGGTGTCTGTCGATGCATCGTCAGCCATAATGATTCACGTATAGGTGAGTTCAATCCTCATGCTGCTCGGAGCTGAGCTGAAGAGCCCACGACTAACTCGAACCTGTGAAGGATAAGTCGGCCATGTCGACAGACGAAGCAGTTCCTGGGGCGGCGAATGAGGGTGGCAAGACGCGAACAGTGACTGTGACGAAGACCACGACAGTGAATGCGTGATATGAATTCTTTTTCGGGCGGAGTTGGATCGACTGGGGGTGTTGAATAAGGGCTGCGAATAGATCAGCAAAGGTTTGAAGTTTGGATACAATACGAGACAGATACCCTGACAAGCATGAACTAATTCTCGCCGCATCTTCCCATCATCGACCACGGAATGATCAGAACTGATCCAGTATGTCAACAATTTGGAAAACATCCTCGTAGCCGCATACCAGAACACGAGACCCCCGTGCCGGAGACATTCGGGGATAGAACAACCAGACCCAAGGTACTGGGACTGCAGACTGCGTGGTCACGCGCAGGGTGCATGAACGTGCGAGCTGCATGGCCGCCTGCCGGTTCAGGAACAGCCGGGCGATCGGGCTACACCATCGGACGAGGCAACTTGGCTGAAGATAGCGTTGACAGTGATGTGCTGCATGATAGGAGGGTCGTAGGTGGGACAGAGTCGCTTCGAGACACGTGTCAGGCGTTGCAGTGGCGGGTGTGGTTGTGGGATCTTGATTGTGTGTCGTGGGATGAGGAGTTGGTCTAAGGGGTTGAATGTGGTGTTTCGTTCGTTCGGGAGATGTTCGTAATGAGCAGTCAGTATAGCTCTGCACAGTGTCAGTGAGGAGTCAGTTCTTCGGCCGTTTTCATGGTCCCGAGATCATCCACTGACAGCTTTCACCCCCGAAAAAGCAATGATCCCGGCGATCACGTGTGAGATGCAAGTGAATGAAACGGAAAGGGGCGAGGACTTGCGGTACTTGTGCGAACCCAGCCGGGATAACAGCCGGCGAGGGATCCAAAGAATGTCGAGAAGGAGCAATTCCTGAAGCTCGTGTCGTCGTTAACTAGTCTGGATATGTCGTGCTTGTAATCAGTCCCATGGGCGAAGGTTAAGCCACGTCGTCGGGGCGTGCAGCAAGAATGCCTAACATTTTGGTCGTTGAAGCCCAACCTAACAGCGCTGTGTTACAGGCGCAGAAGTCGCACCCGGCATGTAACGGGATATGCGGGGGAGATATCGGGCGCACGGCGTGCTGCAGGCGGATTGCCGAGGTGGGTTATTTTTGGCTGACAAGCGGCTGTCGATATCGTTTTAGTGGCGTCCCTTTATCCTCCCAGCTTCCGAGACAAATTGAGTGCCGCTGAACTGGTGGGGAGATGACGAGGTCGAGTGATGACGAGAAGCGGTCAGCGGCGTTCCAATGGCAAAGTTGGCACTGAGTAATGATGGAGCAATGTTTTTGACGCAGATGAAGGACGGTACGACGATTCAGCGTGGCAGCGGCAGTCTGGCGATATCGACTGGCGGGCTGGCGTACGACCACTTCCTGGCACGCGTGTCGGCGGCGTAAGCGAGGCTGGGAGAAATTGTCGACTTCGCTCACCTCACACAACCGCTGCGGTGCCATGGTCCGCATGGCATTGCGCGCAACTGACAGCTCGCCCAGCGCGCCAGACGGGCCTCTGCGCCTGCTGCCGGCGCCGTCGACTCGCTGCGGCTGGCTGTGTGCCTTGCCTTGCTTTTGCCCGCACTCCGCCCGCCGCTGCACCAGATGTTGCCTTGCCATCCTCTGCTGCCAACACATTCCACAACCCGCAAGCTCCAACCCTCGACATGGATCGCTGGCCTGCCTCACCGCGTCTCTGTGCCGCCGGTCCTGACAGGTCACCCTGTATGTACGATGATCCGGTGCAGCAGGGCCAGCACGGCGCTGCATGACGCTGCAGTATCAACCTCCTCGCCCATATCGCCCCCCGACTGGCCTCGCGAGCCTTCGACCCACCAGGCCCGCGCCGGCAGCACTGAAAACGCTGATATCGGCCCTGCAGCTAGCATTTAGCTTTGCTCAGGGCCAATAGCGGCCGGCGGTATTTGTCTAGACTTCGTCCATGGCCGGCAGAATCGGCGATATTGGCCTGTCCCAGAGCTCCCCCATCCCATCCTTCCCTCGTCCCATGCCTCGACGAGTGACAGGCCCGCCGCCGCGAGCGTCAAGCCATGCGAGTCGCGAGCTCAACACGGCAGCCCACTGCTACCATGCATGGGAGATGGTGTGCTCCCCGTCCCGATGACAGCAGTCTGGCATGCCATTGCGCGGGTATAAAAAGGTGACACGAGAGCTGTGTGCTCTTGCTTCCTCTTCTCAACCTCTGTCTACAAAGTCCTCTCATCTACCACCTCCCTCTTCATCTTGTCACACACAATCATCCCCTCCCTCAGTCACCATGTCCGCAAGCTACTACCAGTACCAGCCCACCGGCACTCTGCCGTTGAATGTGCCAGGCAAGTCACCACAGCAGCCGTATGCCGGCCGACATCAGCGGAACTCGTCTGCATACAGCCAGCTGTCGGCCTCGCCGCCTGAGCGACCCGAGAGCGTTTCGTCGTCAGGTGGAGGCTTGTACTCTGCAGCATCCAGTCAATATGCGAGCAGCGAGTATGACTCCTCTAGCGGTGCGACCAGCGTGGATCTCCTCGACTACATGAACGACCGGCTGTCGCAAGCCTACAATCCCGTTCCTCTCGACAAGAACCTGGCGAGACAAGCGCAAATGTGAGTTTCAATAACCCCCCGAATCTACGCAAATACTGATGAAGTTACAGGTCTGGAGAACTGAACGCCAAGAACCGCGAGCTTCTCGCACTACAAGCACAAGCGAGAGCACGACTAGCAAAGACCCGAGCAAACTTCGCCGACGGCATGAAGGCCGCAAAAGACGTCCAGCGAGATCTGGAATGGACGCAGAAGAAAGTGAAGTACGATCGAACGCCCCAATCTCAGCAAATCTGAGAATCTTGAAATCTTGCATCAGATCGCTGACACAGCATAGCGCCCTAAACGCACGCGCAGCACAAAAATACCCCGACCAATACCGCGCTGCAAGTGAACGTTACCCTGCGCCCATCGACTACTGAGCAAGCTCCCCCAGAATTTGTACATTCGCTGCAGCTGAAACGCTTCACGACGGCGTTAGAATCGGGGATCTGGAGTTCTTTGCAAATATCACAAAGATAAGATGATGAGGTGAAGTCGCACGGCAAGACAGGACGTTCGAACAAGCTTCGCTCGCCCGTGGCCCATGCTTTCAGGTACCTTGCATTGGCGCCATGTGGATTTTTGATTTTGAGTGCCGCTTGCACATGGCGTGCGTGCATGGGCGCGGCCGGGTTGCAGTAGTCTGCTGCCCCCGTCCACGGCCGTCCTGGGGGATCTGCCGGCAGCGGCAAGGCTATGCAGGGTTGGGCGCCAATTTCGACCTCTTAGACGAGAGATGGGATGAGATGATTTACGACCGGGACGAGGGGAAGGATAACGCCACGGCTGTAAGAGTGAGTGTAGCACTCCTTAATCACCCACCTCAACATTTCGTCTAATCTGTCCCAATCCCGTAAGGTGTCGGTGGTATCTGTGCTCCAGCCCGCCACGTATCTTGTGTAAAAGACATAGCAGTCAGCAAACAACACTCCCGTCCGCGGTGTTCCAAGATCTCACGCACAGTGTGACACAAGCCCTCGAGATCTAGATCTCGAGATTCCGATCTTTGTACGTCCGTGGGAACCAATCAGCGCGGGAGGCGTTGATGCCCAAGGGTGGACGATGTACGAGGCCCGTTTTGTGTGGTGTTGCCGGTGATCGTGTGGGATGTGGGACACGTGAGTTGGCGATGTAGCCGCCGACGTTGGAGCAAGCAGAGGAAGTCGTGTGGTGAGAGTCACGTGAAAGGTTCTCGATGCGGAAGGGAGCTAGGCTGATTTTGGGTGAGGCTTGGCGAGCTTTCGAGAAGATTCACGTGAGTTGGAGATGGTTCGATGGAGGCCATGCTGGTGGTTTCGAAGAGATGACGAGAGCCGTCAGGTGAGAGCTGGATGATACTGGTGACTTCTATACAGTCTTGGTCGAAGATTCGAGGATGGGAGGCAGAAGGTATATAGATGAGCTCAATGTCCTCGAGGATAGCTTCTCTCTTCCAGACAACAAACAACTCAACAATTTCATGCAAACCATCCGCATCAACAACCGACTTCCACAAGTCCTTCGAAGACTCTCTACCACAACGCAACCAACTTACACCACCACACGCAAAATGTCTCTCTTCCCACGCTACATCGCCAACGAATTCGCGCCCATGTTCCGCCTCATGGACGATTACGCGGCACACCGCAGCGGAAGTCTCGCCAACGACTTCCCGTCTTTCAGCAGCTCGTTCAAGTCTTTCACTCCCAAGTTCGATGTCAAGGAGAACAAGGAGTCGTATGAGCTGCACGGCGAACTTCCTGGCATCAAGCAGGAGAACGTCTCGATCGAGTTCACCGATGCCCAGACGCTTACCATCAAGGGCAGGACTGAACATGTCCGTGAAGAGGGTGAACGCCCTGCGGGATTGATTGAGGGAGAGGAGCAGAAGAAGATTGAAGGCAACGGCTACCACAAGCCTTCGGTCGAGGAGGAGGGCAAGCAGGCTTCCGGCAGCAACACTCAAGTCGAGAAGTCTGGCGAGGAGAACAAGCAGCCGGAGAAGCAGTCCAAATACTGGGTCTCTGAGCGCTCGGTGGGAGAATTCGCTCGCACGTTCTCCTTCCCGACTAGAGTTGATCAGGACAACGTCAAGGCCTCGCTGAAGGATGGCATTCTCAGCATTGTTGTTCCCAAGGCGCAGGCTCCCACCAGCAGGAAGATCAACATCGAGTAAGGAGATGATCACATCACCATGGTTTGAGATGTTCTGAGGGAGATGGAGTTTGACGGGATCCGGTCCTTTTGATGAAAGCATGGCGATGTTGTTCGTTCCTTGAGATGGGATATGAGATATGACCTACTGTATATCTTAGCATAGCGAGTTGTAATTGAAGTCCTTATGTTCAACTGTGTTCTCTCCCCTTCCTTCATTTCGTCCACGCTTTACATACACCTGATCCAGATGCCTATTCTCTCTGTTGACTTGGAGGTCGCAATGACGCCGAGAGGTTCGACATATTTGTCAGCCGATGTTGCTGCCACGTTCAGGCATGGCCTGCCCTGTAGACCGCCCTCGGTGCTCTGTATAGTTTTGAGATTGTCTCATCGATTCCTAGCTCGAATATAAACAATCGAGAGCTCAACAAGCCATTCAAGAGCTTGGTGTCATGTAGTTGCCCGGAGAAAGGTCGGCCAGCGCTGCCGGCCACATCGGTCTTATGCAGATGCCCATCAGCATCTCAGAGAGCAACGATGGAGGACTTTTGCGCGGCAATGACCGATCTGCGACAAGTTTTGGATGGTGGCCGCAGAAGTTGGAAAGCAAGGAAGGTGGCGTCAGGATGGAGGAAGCGGCAGTCCCACCACTTTCGCATCCGCCTTCGCCGGAGAGCTTCCATCATTGCGGTTGTCTGGTCAGACTTGACTTCACCAAGAACCACAACTCACCTCGACCCCCGCTCCCACCCAAAGTCATACGTTGCGGAGCGTTTGTTTATGTTTACTTGCCTATTGATTAAACCATTGCCCACGATTTGATTGGCTCCCGAGGCAAGCATGGAGAGGACGGACTACCCGGGCATGCTCGTGAGCATTCGGATAGCTCTCCTGTAGGACATGAATGCTAAATGATCTGTGTAGCCCAAGCTGCAGCCTGGCCAGGCGGTGGATATTCTCACTGAGCGAGTGCGCTCTGTTACGAGGCTGAATACTGCCATTGCCGACTGGCTTCAAGAACGAAGTCGCCTGGAAGAGCAGTATGCCGCCGGCCTGCGCAAGTTGGCGCGCAAGCCCATCGACGACAATGACCTGGGGTGCGGCATACCGAATGGGAATGAAGCGCATTGACTGACAGTCTGCAGCATCTTCTCCGTCCCCTGGAACACCATCACCAACTCCATGGACACTCTTGCCGATTCGCATTCGTCCCTCGCTTCCAAACTCGAAGTCGACGTCGAACAGCCTTTGCGCGCATTCCAAACACAAAATCGCGAAATGCAAGCTATGAGCACCATTCAAGGCAACTTGACTTCTATGGCGAAAGATGTGGAGAGGGCACAGCAGAAGGCGGACAAGCTACAGAACAAGAACGAAAGAGCAGATCCCGGCAAAGTAGCCAATGCGAGCTCGGATCTGGATAATGCGCGGCAGCAGTGGGAATCGCAGGCGCCGTATGTCTTTGAGAATCTGCAGGCTTTGGACGAGACGAGAGTGAACCAGTTGCGCGACCTGCTCACCCAGTTCCAAACGTTGGAAGTGGATCAGGTTGAGAAGGCTCGGGCTACTGCGGAACAATGCTTGAATGTGCTGCTCAACGTCGAGACGCAGGATGAGATAAAAATGTTCGCGATCAAGGCGTTGTCCAAGCCACGGCCAACCGAGACTCCGCGCAGCAACAGGATGAGCGTGGTACCAGGCATCGGGAATGCACTCGGGGGCTCATCTTCGAGGACTGGCACCTCATCAGGCAACGCTCTTGCACCCATTGCTAGCAACGACGACGAGGCGAGCCAATTCTCAGGATCGACTCCCGAATCCTCAAAGAAGACTGGTTTCAAAGGCCTGAAGCGACTTGGTACCGTCATGTCGCGGCGGAGCAGCAAGCAGCCTCAATCATCTTTGCCCTCGACTTCTGAATCCCCAGAACGGAAAGGCCGGTCCTTACCAGGTCCGTTTGGAAGACTTGGCAGAAACAAGGACTCGTACACCCTGGAGCCGCCTCAGGAAGAGAGCTCTTCCAGACGGCCGAGCTCACCACTGCGAATGGGTAGCGAAGTTATGGAACCACCTGGCTCGAGGCAAGAAGCGACAAGCCCTGCAAGCACAAGGCCACCCCAGTTGGACCCTATACCCCAGATGAATGGCAGCCGATCGCCGACAGGTGCGGCATTCCCCAATGGCAGTCATCAGGGTGATCTGGCGGATTTGGAGCCTCCAAAGCCGGTGCAGAAAGATGCGCCGACGATTGCAGAGCCTCAACGGGATAGTGAAGGCTTTTCGGTTCCTCCACAGAATCTGGATCCTATCTCGCAGGCACAAGCCGATGCAGCCATGGCTGGCGAAAGATCTGAGCCCCAGTTCAACGTCAACATCAGGAATGCGCCAATTCAGGAAGAGGGCGGCGAGTCTGCCCTTGCCAACATGGCTGGGAAGCTGGTAAGTGAGAGCTGAGACCAAACGAGAGAGCGTGCACCTGACGATCTACAGCAAGCACCACCTCCAGTCACACGGCGTGTTGGTACAGTGCGAGGTCGTCGAGACAATCGCAATAGTGCTGTGATTAGCACGTACGGCCCGCCTGACCAAGCCTCACAAGAACCACTGACAGTCGCCACGCCACCCACTGCTGAAAGAGCATTCGAACCAGAGCCGATTAGCACACAAGTTCCAGCACCTGCCGTTCAGCCTCCCATGGAAGCGTCCACAAGCTCGCTGGCTCAATCGCCTTCTGGCGCATTTGCATCTCCAGGAAGCTCAACGCCCTTTTCGCCATTCAGTCCAGCCGAACCAACATCGCCAATCAGATCCAGGGCTGCGTTGGGGACAGATCACACCGGAGACAACCAATCGATCAGGTCTGGACGGTCCCTCCAGAGCACTGCAAGCCATACGATGAAGCACCCAGAACTTCAAGCTCCAGGATTGAGCTCCTCGATTGTTGAGACCGTGTCAGCACGTTTTGAGAACGGCAAGACCACGAGCTCGTCGATAATTGGCGAGATTGCGCTGGCATTCAATGCGGCAGACTTCAATTCCAGCTTCGGCCATGAAAGCATCCGCCTCGAGAACTTTTCAGCCTTGGAGAAGGTGGCGCCCAATCCCGCCTTCATCAACCAAAGTCCTGAAAGAGAAGGCGAATACACCGTCAACCTGGCCAACCTCTCCCGAACTCAGGTCGCGTTCAAATACCAACTACGAGGAGATCAAACGACGAGCAACTCTGTGCCGTTGCTCATGGCTCCGGCGTACAAAATTGAGACGAACCAGACCATGGTAATCGTCAGCTATTCTCTACACCCCAACTTTGTCATTCCTGGTGGTCGCGACAGCATCACTCTCCACAACGTCATGATCGCACTCACCCTGGACGGTGCCCGTGCTTCGGGATGCCAGTCGAAGCCTGTGGGTACCTTCTCGCGCGAGAAGAACCTCGTCTTCTGGCAGCTGGGCGACGTCACGCTTTCCGCTGGCGCAGCTCCAGAAAAGCTCCTCGCAAGATTTGCCACGGAGTCTGAGGCGAAAGGCGGCAGTGTTGAGGCGAGATGGGAGATTTCTGGCGAGCATGCCGAAGGCTTGGGTAGTGCACTGAGCGTAAGCCAGAGTGCTGCTGGTGAAGACGGCGCGGATCCCTTCGCGGATCAAGAGGGCGCTGGACCTACTGGAGCTGGCGCGAGCTGGAAGATGGTGCCGCTGGTCAAGAAGCTGGCCAGTGGCAGCTATGTGGCGAAGTCATGAGCATCTCTCATTGATTTGTTCGTTTCGTGTATATATGTAATGATACCCGTTCGCTTTGTTGATAGTGCTCCGAGAGAGAGGTAGTGTCTATACAGATTGACAGGAGAATGTGAGTTAGAAGGAATGGAAAGCCATTGCTATTGCCAGCCTTCTCAGGCACACTTTCTCAAGCGAACACACGGAACTCAAGACAACGATCGATACGATGCGATGCAACGACGACAATACTTCCAGTTGCAGGATTCCGCGCTAGCGCAACGCTAACCGCGCACGACCCAGGTTGCCAGGCAAGTGAACGTCACCTCCGCTCTCACTTTTGGTCTTGCTTGTTTAGCCTCGCCATGGCCTCATCTCTCAATTCTTGCCAGAAGCCAGATTTCAATGTAGACAAAGCTTTCGTAGCAGCATCTCCAGAAACCCTCTCGATCTCTGCGTATTTGTCCCTTCCCCAATCGTAACAACCGCCCCCGATCCGACTTGCGCAAAACGACCTGAGCAGGCTTTTGACTCTCTCATCCTTCATACCTGCTTTGAAGAGCAGATGATCAAGATCTCTGAGCTCTTCTTTGACTTGGACCCATCTGACCAACGCCGTCGTCCCGAGTGTTTGAGAGATATGAGGAGCCATCTGGAGAAGATACTGCTGTGTATCACGAGAAACGCCGCTGATATGCAATCTGAAGTCTGAACCCAACTGTAACATCGGCATGAGCAGTCCAGCGAGCTTCGAAGTCCCCATTTTCGAGAACCGCTCCAATCGGATCTCTAGATGGACATCGCGGATGTTGGAAACTTGGATTTGAGATACGAGCATGTACAATTGGAAGCGCACCTTCGCTCTGTATTCCTTCATCGGAGGCGGCCGTAGGTCTGGCCGACGGAAGAGCACAGCGAAGCGTCTGCTGCGGAAAGGCGGGACTGTGATGTCGAGTTGGATCACGGCTCGCTTGAGGCCCTGCCATGGCTCCCAGAACATACTTAACTCTTCGCTGGTGACTCCTCGGTAGTTGATTGGACGGAGGGAGTCGGATGGTCCACGTCGAATGGTTGGTTCTCTATCGTTGAATGTGATTTGAGCGAACATGGGGAGTAGGGGCTGGGCTTCTTGGTTGACGAGCTTGCATGTGGCCAGGATGTGTGGATGGAGTGCTTGTTGGGGGCCTTCCGGGTCCCATGGCAGTGGCTCTTCGTAAATCATGCATCGGAGCTCGGGTGGTAGTTTGTCGATAAAATAGCATATCGTCGCTTCGTCTTGGCCGACCGAGGAAGCCTGCTGAGAATCTTGAGGGTCGAATATGCCATATGCTCTTGAAATTTGAGTAGCCTGAGCTCCGAAATTGTTCGACGAAGAGTGAGCCATTGCCAATGATCCAAGGTCGAAAGCAGTGCAGTCGTCCATAGGTTGGGTGTCCGAACGTTTTTGGTTCTATTGAGGTGGACGATTATGTCTCACTAACGTTTGCTACAGAGCATCTCGAATACACAGCGTGGTACGTGGCACATTCTGGAACATGAATGAATGGTTTCTTTGTCTCACCAAGCAGCGTCCATACTTCGAAGATCCCATTCCACTTTCTTCACGTGCTGTCGTCGATCAAATTCGGATAATTCCCTTGGAAGCTATGCTCTTTCGCAACCTGCCCCATATCTCAAATGTACGACCAGTGTTATGAGCAGGAGCAGCCGTGAGTTTCTTTCAATTAGTGTAATAAGGACTATGTCATTGCCGCTGAGGGACCGCAGGAATATCACCAGTATTGGTAGCTGGAGACGGCGAGAAATCGAGCATAGCCACGACATGCGGAATCTCTTGTATCTTGCAAATTGCCCGAGTACAATGATCGAGCGATTGATAGCCTGGCATATGTTGCATTTATCGAGATTACTCCTCAACCTCGACGCCTTTCCGTCACTCGCACCCACATGCCAGACTGCACAAAAACATCCGCCGAGAAGTCCTTCTCAAACAGCTTCAGCGGGTTGCAGAAGTTGATCTCAAACCGCCGGAAGAGCTGCACGATTATCTTGTTAATCTCCATCTTGGCAACAAGCTCCCCCAGACATCTGAAGCGGCCGTAGCTGAACTGTAGCTCATTAACTCGGTTCATGAGGGTTAGCTTCTCGGGGGACTCGCAGTCTCCTCCATTTTCACGAAGGATCCAGCGTTCGGGTCGAAAGATCTCTGCGTCTGGGCCGAAGAGGTCAGGGTCTCGATGGATGGCATAGCCGGACCAGCTGTCACGGAAATTAGTAGTGTTTCTTTCTTGAAAAAAATGTAACATCATTACCCAATCTTTGTCCCTCCTGGCACGAAGTAGCCATTGATTGTATCACCTCCTGGTGGGACCAGTCTTGATAACAGAGTCGGTGCAGGCGGCTGCCATCTCATACCCTCTTTTATGCAGGCTTGCAAGTAGGGCATGGATCTTGCCTCCAAGTCGGTGACGACATCTCCTGAGAACGACGTGGTGTCAATCTCATGAACAAGCTTACTTTGTGCCTGAGCATTGCTCATCAATGGGACCAAGATGCTTCGAATCGCCCCAGCTGTCGTATCGCTGCCTGCGAGAACTTGCAAGACAGTCTCATTCTCAATTTGCTTCCTCGTCAAGCCATGGCGGATGAATGAGCCCATCATATCGTTTTTGTCTTCTACGGCCTTGACGTCGGCTCCAACCTTCCCAAATCGACGCTCTACTGCTGCATCTGCAATTTTGAACACTCTGTTGAATCCAAAATCGTCGCCAAGAGAGGTTTGTAGCCATTCCAGTGCTCCCGTCTTCTCCAGAAGAAGATACAGATATGGCAATTCGTGGAACAGTGCCAGGGCGGTGACTGACTTTTGAGTATCTCGAATGATGCCCGGGTTGTCTCGGTCATCACGAAGGTTGCCAAATGGCTCTCCGAACGCCAGATCGCTAATAACATCCAATGTGAAGAAGTTGGATTTTTCGGACAGATCCATTGGGCGATAAACATCGCTCGTGCTGATGTACCTTTCCAGCAATGTCATTATGTCTGCAACACTTTTGTCGACGATGCCCTCGATGCCTTGAAGAGAGTACCCATGATGTCAGCATTCGAAGGAGTTACGAGAAATGGACCGGAAACGATTCGTACCGGGAACCTCTTTTCCACTGTACCCAGGGCTCAGCCTCGCTCTCAACTCGGTATGGGCACTCTCGTCCCTCATGCTCAGCACACTGTCCTCTCCTTTGCGGAACCTGGCTGCGATGAAGAAGTTTGATCGAGTGTAGGTACTTCGTATCGCACCCATCTTCCTCCATTGCTCCGCATCGCCAGTGACTAGCTGATTTGGACCCACTCGAACTAGCTTTCCATGCTTTGCGCAAGCTTCTCCGTAGAAGGCTGCTGGTTGGCCTTTGGCGATCCAGTACAGTTGGCGAATCTGGGTGAAGCCACAGAAAGATGGTCCTGGGATATGGGCGAGGCGGCGCCAGGTGTAGTACGTCCAGGCGACGTAGCCGAAGACGAAGGCGAGGAGGACCGAGGAGAGCATTGCGACGTTGAGTTCGGTGACTTTAAAAGTTCATCGTTGAGGACGGAAAGCTCGACAACGGCGCGAGAAGCGAGCGAGAAGCTCATCGGCGAGAGCGGCGAAAGCGTACGGCTGTAAATTGGGTCATTGAGGGGTGCAGCAGCAGTGGGGATGTGCGGCCATTGATAAGGCCAGCGTTGTACGACAACACATCATTCAGCTCTTGTACACTTGCCCTATGCTTTCGAGGCATGCGCAAAGCTGCTCGTTCATTCCTTCGTACTTATACTGCCGTCGCGGATGACCACATGCCGAATGCGAAGGTGCATCATGTCGACACCTTGCCGGCGGCAGTACCTGACCTCATCTAGATAAATGGGCTGGCATGCAGTTGGTCGAGGATGAAGCTGAAGGAGTAGGGCTGCAGCTGTCCAGCATGGATCCTACCGGTAAGGTGGAGAGACTCTTCAGCTCTTGCATGTGTCACTGTCGATCATTTCCCGTACTTGGCCAAAATGCGAGAACTGTGCTTAATTTTGCAGCACCATTCTCCGACTTGTGCGTTGTTAACGGAGCCACCGAGTGTTCCAAGAAGGATCCAAAGCTTTGGTGTTGCGAATGCGAACAAGACCATGAAATCGAAGCGTTGTCAACCGTCGACTGGCACGGCTCAGAGAGACTAGCGGTGGGCATATTAGGCTTAGACAAACACCGTGCCCACCCCGCGCTTCGCAGCCGAGCTTTCGCTCTCCTAGCTTCTTATACTAATTTCTTAGTAAATCTAGGACTACGTCCTTTCCTTCGCACCTAGTAGCTTCTATATTATATTATCGCCCTAGTAGTAGTATAGGCTACTTCTAGGTATTATTAAATAGCTCTATAGCGCGTACCTAACCTTCTATACTATTAGAAGATACTATTATATTAGATTAATAAAATTACGGAGTTCTTCGATAGGGGGATATCTAGTCGAGCTATTAGTAGAGTTATAAATATTATTAGGCGTTATATAGATAAGATAAGGATTAATATCGCCCTTAGTAGCGTTACCTATCTAGAACTATTAATATAGACTAGCTAGTATCGAATCTTAGACGAGGAGTAAGAACTACTTATACTAGACTATATATAAGACTACTCTACCTCCTATTATAACGAGACTATCTAGTTTATCTACGACGAGTTTAATACTATAGTAATAGAGTCCTACGTTAGTAGGTTATTAAAGAGAAGGAAACTATTAAGGAAACGTATATAATAGGTAGCTAAGGAAGTAAATTAAGAGCTTATTAATACCTAGCGTAAGAAGTAGAAGAAGATACTAGCTTAGAGTATCTATATTATAGATAAGAGTAGAGTAAACGAAAAGACTAGATATTATAAATATAGCTACTTACCTATTAATACGCTAGTAAAGGAAACTAGCGGAGTAAAGTAATCTAATAGGTAGTCTATATTACTAGTAATAATAATAGATAGATACCTACCTAACCCTTTAATTATCTAGAGTACTATTAACGTAGAAGGATTTAAAGACTAGCTCGTAGTCTACGTTATACCTTATCTCGAGAGAGGCTCGTTTATAGTAATAGATAACGTAAAGATCTACTATAGTAAGAGAGTAAAGGATATATACAATTAAGCTAGCGTCTACGTCGAGTATCTACTACTCTACTCGCCTTAGTTTAATCTAATTAAACTATCCTTTAACTATCTAAAGGGGTAGATTAAGAAGAATATATAAGACGCTATCTACTTCTTATCCTTTAGTAACTTCCTTAGAAGCGCCGTAGATAATATAAATACTACTAGTAACGCGTAGGCTTAGTTTTAGTACGCTAGATATCGATAACTAAATCGTAGCTAACTTTCGCTCTAGCTCTTTAATCCTCGCTTACTAAGCGGTATAATAACCTTCTAGATAGGTAAGACGTAGGCCTATCGTTACGTTACTATAGACTAGCGAAGGAAGTTAAGGAGGAGTCGAAGATAGTAGTAGTTTAATATAGGGTAGTAGTAAGGATAGTAGTAAGGATAGCTAAGAGAGTATAAGGGTATAAGGACGGCGAGGCGTTATATATATTAGACTATCTATCTTATTAAGATCTCTCTCGCTTATAGAAAGGTCGCTCTTAGTCGTTATTATAGTAATAGTTAACGTATTACTATCTAGAATCTCTTAATCTCTTATAAATCGCTTCTTCTAACGTTTATAGGCTAGGTTTAGGGTAGCTATTATACGTAGCGTAGAGTTTATATAGTAAATAGGCGTAGACTTTATAGCGGCGATAATTCTAGGCCTACTAGTAGGGTAGGTAGTAGATAATATAGAGGAAAGGAGGTTATATTAATATTAAAAGCTAGGGAAAGCTTTACTAAGCTTTAACCTTAAGATACGCTAAAATAAGCTTTACTATCGACTACGTAATATCTATACTACCTTTTATCTTTATTTTTTAATATATTAGTAGATCGCTTATAACGCGTCTATATAAAAAAAAAAGTATAGAAATTAAATATATAGTTATTATATATTTCGTTACTAAAGGATTCTACCTATATCTAGGCTTTAAGCTAGCCTATTAGGGCGTCGGAGGTCTTAGAGGTACTCGGATTCCTCGGATTCGTATCTTAGTAGAAGGAAGTAAGGCTTTAATATTAATACCCCTTCTTTTAAGAAATATAGATATATAGGAAAATTATACTAAATTCTAGGTTAATAGTATAGATATTACTAAGACTCCTTTAAGTTATAGTAACTCCGTACGATATCTAGTTATTATATAGAAATTTGATAAAGTTAAAGCTAGCTTATACTAGCCTAGCTATCTAATATTTCTTAGTATATACTCTAAATAGCTCCTATTACTCTTCCCTAAAGCTATACTATACCTATTTATCGAAAGCTATCCTTAATACCTTCTTTAACGAATAATCTATATCTAGAAACTTCTTCTTAATAGTATTAACGTTATTAGTCTATAGTACCTAATATAAGTAAAGGCGTAGCTAAGTAAAGAAGGTCTTAACGTTAGTAGTAGTCTTAACTCGTATTATCTTATTAGGTTATAAGCTATTAGGTAGAGTAACGAAGGGACTAGATTATAATAAATCCTAACTATAGTAGAGGTTTCTACTCGTAGTAGTAGTAAGATAGCTACTACTATTATTATAAAAGTACTAGATAATAGGTACTTATAGTAGCTAGCCGACGATATTACCCTTCTTACTTAAGAATAGATTACTAGGGTAATTACTACTAGTTTTAACCTTATTACGCTATATCCGTACTACTAATAAGGTACCTAGATCCTTAACTACTTATACGTTAATCGCTATTACTCTTACTTACTCGCGAGCTACCTTATTATAGATAAGGACGTAGTTCTTAGGGGTGTCTTTACTATTAAAGTAGTAATATTACCTATACTATCTATACTTCTAATTCTTATAAGGCTACCTTCTCTTAATAGCGTTACGTCTAGAAAAGTAAAAGTACGAGTAGTACGAGTAGCTCGCGCTACTTATACTACTCGCGTTACTCGCGCTACTCGCTAGTCTACGAGTTACTCGTATATAGAAACTATACCTACGAGTAACTCGCTTCTACTCGATTACTCTAGAACTCGCGAGTTTATACTAGTCGTCGTCTTCTTTCGTAGTCGCTACTTTCGTTCTAAACTACTACTATAATAGTAAGTACGCGAGTAAAGATCTATAATAGTTTCTATAACGAGAGAATAATATAGTACGTAGTTATACTATTACTCCTATAGACCTATCGAGTTCTAGAGGTATTACTAGTATTATCGATTACTACTAGTTACTAAATAACGTCTATTACCGTAGTCCGTTTTATAGCGTTTAAAAAATTATTATACTATATATAGAGAAGATAGAGGTATTACTATAATCTTACTAGGTTAGTATTATATACGACTCGTAACTATCGTATAATCGCGGGTTATAGACTACGATAATCGTATAGTCGCGGGTCGCGGATTAATATTAGGAGCTCTAAATAGTAGTTATAATAGGCGCTCTTACCTATTCTATTCGTCGTTTAATATCTACTAGTAAATATCGATACTACTATACTTATCCTTAGTACCTAAGCCTATCTTATCCTTTACCTTATTTATTAAGGCCTTATAAAACGCTATCTCTATCCCTACTACTACTTTCTTCTTCTTTACCTTATAGTAGCGCTAGAAATACTATATAAAGTCTTACTCTTCTAACCTAATAGTTTTAGCGACCCTCGCCTCGATAGACGACTAGTTAGTAAGATCTTTAAATTAAAGTCTAATCTTCCTATTTAATATTAGCTAGCTACCGCTATTATATAGTTATAACGTACGCTTTTACCTTAAACGCCTCTTACGCTTTAGGGTATATAGGCTAAGAGCCTCTAAGTAAGTCGTTTCTCTCTAATAGTAGCGTCGTCTCGTATATAGGGGTAGGTATATTAAGTAGTAGTATCTTATTAACTTCGATATCTATCTTAGTTCTTAGGTCGTTAGCGTTATCTCGAATTAGGCTCGAGTATCCGTATTCGCTATCGTCGTTAGTAGTATTACTAGCTTTCGCGGATACTCGGTTATTCGTAGCTTAGGGTATATCCTCCCCTTTAGATACTATCTATCGTTAGCTAGCCGCCTTTATATCTAATTAGTAATATAAACTATTATTAGGCCTATTATTAGGGTCCTTATCTATAGCGTCCTCGCTAAGAAATACCTCTAATACCTCGAGTATAGTACCCCTATAGATAGCTTTAGCGTCGATATTACCCTCTTCGCCCTTATTTAAGCTACGCGCGATACTAGCTATTACCCGCTTAGTAACTATTCTTAAGATCTTACTTTTCTACCTATCGTCTAGTAGTTATTCCTATCGCTCTAGCTTCTCTTAATAGATATTATTAACCTCTCTAGTATTAAAGTTATAGTAAGCTTCGCCGTCTTTAGTCTCTCGCTATAGACTAGCCCTAAATCGGCGAAGCTATATATAGATAGTAGACGTAACTATAAGTAGTATAAATATATTAATATCGGGGAACCGATATTTAGAGCTATATTTCTTAGTAAGACCCCTTAGACCCTAGAAAGCCGCCTTAATCGAGTCGATAATAATAGGCGTAAGGTATCGACCTTCCTAGATATTAGTATTAGTTATTACGTATACTATTTAACCTAATATTATCTTACTATAGCGCCTTTAGGGTATTCGAACTAATAACTATTCTAGATCTACTCGTCTACCTATACTATCGTTATCTCCTTTTAAGAGTACTCTTTAAATACTAGTAGAGCCTTAATAATATCTTTAATACGTCTATTTACGTTATTACGGAGGAAACGGATCGATTCGCGTAACTATCCGAGGGATATTAGTTATAGCGTCGTATAATAGGGTAGTCTTATATCGTAAAGCGATTCGTTAGCTAGTTTATTAGGAATCTAGCTAATATCTTAAACCTTCGCTTTTCGAAGCTAAACTCGTATCTATATAGACCGAATAAAGTCTCGTATCTATATATTAGATATAGTATAGATTACTATAGTATTATACCCCTCTTCGCCTCGAAAGGCTATAATTTAGAGCTCTAGTTTCGTATCTTTATATATATACTCGAGAAGAGGTTTTAGTACCTATAGATTAAGAGGCTTAACGAGTTTATCGCTATTCTCGAGCTTACTTCCTTAGGCGGACTTTATCTTTAGGCGTTACTTCTTATTTAAGGAATACTTAGACGATAGCTTAGTACTTTTATTATACTTTCGTTTCTATTATAACTACCCTAGGCGTACCTATACGATAGTAGTTAGCTATCTTAACGTCTTACGTATATAGTAACGAAATAGGTATATATTAGTAATAGGAGTCTTTAGAATCTATCGTTTCTTCTCTTAGGCGTTATCGTCTCGTTTAGACTATTCGTTATCCTCGTCTAATAATAATAAGGTATTACCGCTATCTACGGAATTAGTCTTATCTAGAACTCGTCGTCGTCGAGGTATAAAGGATTAATCTTTAAATAGTTTGTATAGGCGTAGGTAATAGAATAAGAGGATAGTAGGACTACTAAGAAAGTAGGAGATTAAGGAGGTAACGTATAAGGTTTACCGCGAACGCGTTATTTACGTCTACTCGAGTTAGCTTAGCTTAGCTATACGTATTTATTAGTACGCGACCCGCGATATTCGCGCGTTCCGCGTAAGTCGCGGGTTATTACGGATATACGCGAATCTTAATATTTCTATCTTAGCGTAGTATTATATTACTTAATAGCTATCCTACGATCTAGACTCGAACTACTTTTAAGGTACGTTTACGGGCTATAATAACGGTATAGTCTTACGAGGCTTATAGATACTACTAGTCGTAGTCGACCTCCTTAACGATAATACCTCTACTATAGTAGACGATTCCTCTCTACCCGATCCTTATACTATTAAGATATCGCTACTAAGCCTACGCTATAAACGAAGATATTCTACTAAAACGATACCTAGCTACTAGATAAGGCTATAGTTCGACGTTAATACGCTAGTTTTATTACCTATAGTATTTATTAAGCTACTAAAAGAAGTAAACCTAATAGAGTTCTAGTCTCTTTAGAAGAGGGTTACGATACTAGAAGCGGTTATTAATAACGTTTAATCGTATCTAGCTAGGAAGGGGTATAATAGAGGGCGCGAGCTATTAAAGATAGGTACTATATATTAAGGCTTATCTATAGTAGAGGAACGAACGTTTACTAACGATAGTCCTATTACTAGAGATATTAGTATTAAAGAATAGAATTATAATAATAGCTATTATCTAATAATAGCGAATAGTAGACTAGGTAGTTAATACTAATATACCCCGTAGGGTAGTTAGGTCTACTATTTAGTTCGTTAGGCGTATTATTATACTACTAGTATACCCTTTTATAGCGTATTTCCGCCTATATATTTCGTTTTACTAACTCGGTATTACTCTACTTTTCGTAGAGTAGTATAATCGAGCCGCTATTATACGCGGATACTCTTTTTAGACGTTATCGCCTCCGTATAGCTAGCCTTAGGGTAGATAAGTAAGGCGGGCGTTTGTACTTTTAATATTAAATCGATTCGTCTAAGGACTATCTATCTTTTAGTTACTATAACTCTTAGAGGTATATATACCTATAGTAATTAAAGGCGAGTATACGAATATACGAAATATATAACGTAATTAGGGTTAGTCGAATCGTATAGCTTAGGGTTAGATAAATACTACTATCGATAGTATCTCGTATTAATATATAGTCTACGAACTATATACTACTACTATTCGTAGATAGAAAGTAAGAGAGAGGCTTTAGAATTAATCCTTACTATCGTATAGGCCTCGCTAGTTATTTGTGTAACTTGTACGTAGCTTTCGAGCCTAGTAGGTATATCGTTTATATCGAATTTATACTACGATAGATATAATAATACCTTCTAACCTAAGACTTCGTTAAACTATATAATATCGTTCTTAGCTTTTAATAGTATATTTAGACTACCTCCTTATATATTTTCTATGCTATAAAGAGTATAGAAACGAGCGTATTATATAAATATATATACTAAAGTACGTTAACGATTAGCCTATATACGTATATATTAGTAGCTAGGTATCTTAGTAGCGACCTTACCTATTAACGCTTCGATCCCCTATTCCTTAATACTACCTATTTCTCGAGTACTATATAGTTGTAAGTATAAGAGTATAATTATATCTAATATAATCTATTCTATATAGTAACGTAGGCTATAATAGACGTCGCCTACGTAATCGATCGAGTAATCTAGAGACCCGTCTATCGTATATTAAGCGTTATATACTACTTAGATATACTTCGTCTAAGCTATAAAGCGTATATCTTAATAGAAAGAGTAATAAAGAAGGTATAGCTGCTATATTAATAATATAATCTCGAGCGCTATACGATAGAGATTAATAACTATATCCTCTATAAGTAAGAATTAATCGATAGCGACTATAAGACGCTAGTAGAGGATTAGATATCTTAAGAGATATATTAGATAGACTAGGGCTAGGAGGGTATAACTACTCGTCCTAAGATTAGTCTATTCGCGACTAGCGAGGCCTTATCCGCGAGATCTATAGAGGTATATACGACTAGCGAGTCGCCTACCCTCGCTTAGTTTAGTAAGTTTATATAATATTCCTTTAGTTACTCTACGTACGTACTGCCGAGTAAGTTATTATAAAGTAATAGTATCTATAATATAATATAATACGTAGACCTCTTACTATATCCTTATACGCCTTACTAATACTACTCTAGATATTTATTACTTATAGCTAGTACTATCCGCGACTTCTACTATATAGTCCGCGAGGTCTACGACTCTTAGTTTATCCTAGGTCGCGTATCGCGGACGCTATTACTAAGGAAACTAGTCGCTTAATAATTACTTTATCCGCCTAGTAGCTACGTATAAATAAAATCGCCTACTCTACCTACCCCGCCTACTATACTTCCTTATATACGCTCCGCTAACTATACTATTATTAATATACTATCTTCGAGCGATTCCTAAGGGCGGCCGCTTAGTAACTAGTATAGTAGTCGCCTACGCGCCCGACCTCTATATCTATAGTAATACTAATATATAGTAGCCTTTATTTTACTTCTACTCGTTCGCCTAGTATACTATTATAACCCTATAACCTACTAACTAGCTATCCCTAGTATTAGATATTAGCTTAGCGTAAGGAGTTTATTACGAAAGCGTAGGGTAACTTCGCTAGCTAATTCGATAATATATTTAGTTAAACCTTAAATAAGAGAGTAGTAGCTAAGAAGGTATATAAAGATATACTTATTTAATATAGCCTTAGGTTTAGTAGTATTTTAGGGTTATAGAGAAACGACCTCCTACTCGATTATATACGGAATCTAGTAGAGAAGGACTTATATCTAGACTACCTAGAGTACTTTAGCGATAGAGACGATACGAAGCGAACGCGGCTAGACTAGCTCTAGAATAGTATATTTATATAGGATAGAGAGGATAATCTAAAGAGGTTTAACTAGAAGACGCTCGTATAGGTATATATTTATCTCTATAAGAGTAAGAGTAACTCCTCTTAGAGATCTAGATAGAGGAAAGCTAGGCCTATACCCGTAAATACTAGTAACTTATCTAGCCGCTATAACTTAGCTACGTCTACGACTATATTCGTAATACTCGTCGATCCGCGAAGCCTAACTTCGCGACCTTATCCGCGATACCTTAGCGAGTTACTATACTATAGCCGTCCTCGTTTAGATAATCCGCCTCTTAGCGTAAAGCGAGTTCGTAAAGATTTAAGTAATAGCTACTTTATTCCTAATATAAAGCCCTTTAAGAGCTATAATCTCGTCGTTACTATACTAAAGTTCGAGAGCTAGGCTCTTATAACCTTTACTACTAACCTCGTAGGCGTAAAGTCGTTCTAGTAGGAGAATATTAGTACTAAGTCTAAGGAGTTCTTTAGCGAAGACTATCTTCCCTAGCTAGATAGGTATAATATCTACTTCTTCGACGACTTTAGTAACCTATACGCTACCTAGCGGGGTTCTAAGATTAATACTATAATTAACTATCTCTATAGCTACTTTAATACTAATAATTACTATAGCTTTATACTAGCCTTTATAGTATATAAGTCGGATACTAGTAAGCTTATCCTCTTACTAAGAGAGTATTATACGTAGAGTTAGGTCTTTATACCTACCTATAGTAGTATCGAGCTACTTAGTAGTTCTATTAAACTAGAAGAGTCGCGCGAGGACGACCTAATAGTTAAAGAGGATTAGGAGAGTAACGATAATAGCTTCGAGATAATCGAGAACTCTAGTAGCGAGATAGAAGTAGTAGAAGCTAATAGTAGAAAGGAGGATAATCTTACTAAGAAGGATATTATACCTAAAACTACTATTAATCTCGAGCTCTTAGATTCTTATACAAAGCCTAAGCTAATATAAGTTAATAGTCTAGCTATTAATACTAGTAGAGCTCCGCTAAGCGAAAGATAACTATCTACTCTACTACCTCGGTCTAAGTACGCTTACGCCTCTAAGTATAAGAGGGTTAAGGGCTATCTAAACTATCTTAAGTATACTAGTAAAGGCGGTCCTAAGGTATAGTACTAGTATATACGAGACGTACTAACTTTTAATACTTCGAGAATAAACCTAGCTAAGCTACCTATCCGTATAGGTTAGTTATTAGGTTAGCTTAAAGATAAAAAAGTCGAAGTTAATAAAGATAGCGAACCTAAGGATAATAGACCTATACTTACGAGCGAGATAGTAGTAACTAGCGCCTACTATATAACGCCTAATATATAGTAGTAGTATACCTACTAGTTCTTCGGCTTCGACCCTAACGAGATTAATCTATAGTTAAGGGTAACGTACCCTAGCTAGAATAATAAGAATAGCTTTTAGCTATATTAGATATATACTATTACTTAGATCCTAAAGTAGCTTACTAGCGGCAAAGAGGCTATTATAAACGTATTAGATATAGGACTTAGTAAGATATACGCCTCTATCCTCCTCGCGGATATTATATAATTATTACGTAAGTAGTACTACTATACCGCTCGCGATAGGCCTAAGGTTTATTATAGTAAAGAAGATATCGACGCTATAAAGCTATTCGACCCGCGTATCTTAATAGACTATAAACTAGTTATTCGGCTAGGAATAACGCTCGTTATTACCCCTTATATAGTAATTTAGTAATAGGTCGACGAGTAGTTTAAGTATATAAAGGATAAGACGCCTATCCTCGTTATTACGTATAGAGAGAAAATACCTACTTAACTAGTAGCTTATAAGTACTATTTCTAGTACCTTTTTTACTAGAACGATATAATCCCTACTAAATATATTATAGACGAGATACGAGAATACGCGCGGCGGTTTAATAGTTTAGATAACGATAGTACGATATCTATTAAGTCGTACTACTATAGGGTAGAGAATAGTAATACGATACTATAGTAGTTAGATATTATCGTCTTTACTACGAGGGACTCTATCGCTAATCGTATCGAGAGTAGCGATTATAGTACTAGCGATATTAATACTAGTACTATTATTAGTCGCTAGGGACTTAGTATCGTCGATAAGTCGTATAAGCTAAAGACGCTAGTTAGTACGATATAGACTAAACTCGGCGGCCTATATAGCTATCTACCTCTAGTTTACCTTAGTACTACGCCTTATTAGAAGCCTAAGTAATTGTTTAGGCTAATCTACGCTAGCTATTACTAATATTTAGACTACTACGTAGACGCTAGTATTAAGGGTATAACCTACTATAAAAAGCTCTAAGCGAAGGACTTCTAGATCTCTCCTATATCGTAAGCTAGTATATCTAGCGGCTTCTTTATTAAGCTAGGTATTAATAAGCGTACGAGGTAAGCGGTTATACGGTAGAGTTAGTATAAGGTCTACGAAGATATTAAGAAGGTTAGTACTATCTTAACGGAAGACGGTAAGATTAAGAATACTACTAAACGTACTCTATAATAAGCTATTAAGGAGGTTAAGAAGAATATTAACAACGTTAGTAAGTAGCTATCCGATTATCTTATTCGTATCGTTAAGATAGACAATTAGGATCTATATAGTACTAGGTAGGATATCCCCTTAGTCGACGCTCCTACTAATACCTACTAGGACTTAAAGGTTTAATAGCTAGACGATATCGTATTAGAAGTAGAGGCGGTATTTAAGCTAGACTCTATTAGCGATCCTACCTAAAAGATTAAGCCTAAGTTAGTCCTTAACCTTATCGATAAGTAGAGTATCGCTAGTATCTAGCTAGAGCTCGAGGTATAGAAGAAGGAGTCTAAGGAGTTAAAGAAGGAGCTTAGCGACTATACCGAGAATAATATTAAGAAGTATATCGATCTAGATAGTAAGTTTATAAATACTATCCTATACCGCCTTCTATAGATATAGATAGCTTAGAACCTCTTCGATATTATATAATAAATCCGTAACTAGTATAACGAACTCGATTTCCCTCGTAAGATCGTCTTCGTTATATAGAAGCCGTTTAATATATTCCTTATAGAGTAGTTATTCTAATACTATATAGCTAATAAGCTATATATAGACGTTCTTAGCGATATAAGTACTATAGTTATACTTAATAAGGGTAAAGACTAGAAGTATAACGCTAGTAAGATTAAAGCCTTTAATACGATATATCCGAGCCGTAAGGGCTACTAAGATAAGCTATATATACTTATAGGCCTATCGAGTTAGTATAACGTAGGTATATAGTTCCCGCTATTAGATATTATTATAGCGCTAGATACGGGCTACTAGCCTTTAATAGATACGTAGACGTTTAGCCGTATCGGCTATTAGCGGCTAGTATAGCCTATAGAGTATACTAAGACGTTCTAGATCGTTAGGGTAGGTAATAGCTATTTCGTTAGCGATATATTACTAGATTAGTAGAAGTCTTAGTAGAAGGTATAGGAAGAGTTAGAGAAGTATTATCTAGAGTTATTAGAGGTACGACTTAAGAGGGAGAGACTTTCGAGAGAAAAGGCTAAGGAAGCGAGGAAGAGGAGATAGAAGTCTATATATTATAGGCGTATATCTAGCGGTTTTAAAGTAGTTTAATAGTATAACCGTAAGTATCTTTATAATATACTATTTATCTAATCTAAACGCTTCTATTATTATCTATTATATACCGTATTTCTAATCTTTCGTAGAATAATATTCGAGCTTCTAACCCGCGACCTCTAACTCGCGACCTCTAACCTACGACCTCTAACTCGCGACCTCTAACCCGCGACCTTTAACCCGCGATAGTACGAGACTCTCGAATTATAGATCGCGGATCGCGGGTAGCTAAGGTCGCGGATTAGATACAATCTATTATAATATATAATACTAACTATCTAACGCGCCTATCTCTATAACTACGTACTTCCGCTCTCGTAGGCTATATCGTTAATACCCCTATAATCTACTTCCCTAGCTATTATAAACTCTAGAGGCCTTTTCTATCTTATAAGTCTAGCTATAACTACTTTCTATTACTAAGCGTTATCGATCGTAGAAATAATATTCTCGCTAGTTACTTAACTCTTCTTCTAGTATATTAAGTATATAGAGGTATTAAACGTATAATCGAGCTATAGTAGCTATTTAAATTTCTCGAAGTCGAGATCCTTAATTATAGTTTTACTAGACTATATTAGATTTAACTATCTAGTAACGAGCTCGTAGAGTTAGTATAATAGCTTCGTATCTTTATCTCGCCTAGCGACCTCTACTATCTTATCCTACTATTCGACGACTAATATTAGGTATAACCCCTCTTATACGAATAGTAGTATTAGTATATCTTTAGAGGATACTACTACTCCCCTCGGCGAGACGCTATCCTTCTCCTTAGGTATAGTCTCTCGTAGCCGCTCTCTTCGCTAGAAATTTAAGTATATCTTTACTACTAGAAACCCGAATATATCTTACCTAGGCCGCGTATAGAGATAATCGATAGTTTCTAGAAACCTCTTCGTCTTCTTATACTCCGCGATCGTAGCTTTAAGTAAGTTAGTACAAGCTATCTCTTTATCTAATATCGATCGAAATATACTTCTAATAGACCCTCGCTTCGTAGTAATACGTTTAATAACGCCGTAGAAAGCTCTATAATCGGTATCGTCGAGACTAAGGCTAGCTTTAATCGTATTAGTAGTATATTAGGTCTAGTATTACGGTCGTTAGTATAACGCTCGAGTAGATAGTATTCTCTAGCTCGTTCTTTTAATTATAGTATATTACGAGGAAGACGACGAAGAAACCGATTAATTAATTTAGAGATAGAACTCTAAGAGACCTTAGTTAGATAGCCTTATTAATAATCGCGAAGGTACGGGCCTATACGTATATCTAGATATAGATAGCTTAGCGCTAACTTTAACCTTACCTTATAGTTAACGAATATTCTATAGCGTATTAACTTATATATCGATACTATAATACTATATCGAGGGTAGGTAAGTATTAGATATAGACGAGAGCGAATATATATATACTAATATAGCGTTATATATACTATTAGACTCTCGAATTAGATTAAAATCGAACTATATACCTCGAGATCTTAATACCTCTCTATTACTAAGTCTAGATGTAATAGATTATATAAGAGGAGTTAATATCTATTAACCGTATCTATTAAGATATCCCGTATAGACTTAGGCTAGGAATAGGTAGTCGGCGGTCCTAAAAGAGACTAATATTAGACGTTCGTAACCTTATACGCGAGATCTATAGTCTTATAGGTAACCTAGCTATCGTAGACCTAGCCTTATTAGGCCTCTATTACTCGTTATATACTAGCTATAGCGTATATATTATTTCGAGATATTAGTATACTATACTACTATATATACGACTATTACTACTTACTTTAATCGTACGTAGTATATATAATTCGTTACTTCTTATAGGCGATACTATCCGCGACTTCTACTCGCTAGTACGCGAGATCCGCGAATCGTAGCGTCGCCCGCGGATAGTATATTACTAGCTAGGCTAGCGGTAATAAATAATAAATAATACTACTCTACTACTATTACTACTATACTTCCTCGATACTACTATACCTACCCTTCTAAAACTATATTACCCGCTCTATCGTATTATCGTATTTAATATCTATCGCTAGCTACCTTAAACTATCTTCCTATTATTATATAGTTATACCTATACTTACTTTAAGATATATATACTAATTTCGATTTAGGATTTCCGCTATAATAGGCGTCCTATAGCGCTTACTAAGCTATCTAACTCGAGGCGAGATTAAGAAGTTCCTAAAGGATAGTAATAATAGAGGTCTATTACTCTTCTAGTAGCTATTCGATTAGACTCGAGACGAAGCGAAGTAGGCCTTTATACTATATAAATTAGTACTAAGACGATATATACTACTAAACCTCGCTACTATTCCTATATAGACTAACTCCCTTTCGGATTCTTCGCTATAGATACTAGTAGAGAATAAGCTATACTACGACTACCTAGCGCTATTCTTTAATAGAGATAGCTTAGTATATATATAGCTAGACTAGCTCTTTCCTAGTATATTTATTAGGGAGTAAGAGGGTATAAGAAGAGAGTATAACTAGAAAATACTTATATAGGCGTATATAAACTTTATTAAGGCTATAGAGTCTAAGTCGAATAGAGAGCTAGATAAGAAGTTAGTAAAACTAGAAACGTAGAATAGATATAGAAGTAATACTACTACTAGCTAAGGTAGCTCGTCTAGGCGATAAGCTTTAACTATCTCTACGAATATAATATTACTCGATAGCGAAGTAGTCTACTCTAAAGGTACAATAAGTAGCGAGGAGGACTCGCTATATAAGCTACGTAAGCGAAGATACTATAGTAGTAATATATAATATCTTATAACGAAGACCCTAACTATATAAAATCTAATTATAGTAATACTTAAGTTTAAGGCCAAATCTCGAGTTAGCTATACTACGAATATCGTAGCTATAAAGTCGTTCTAGAGTAAAGGTATCTTAATAAAGGCTACGATACTCTTTAATCTAGACTACTATCCCTATCTAGATAGGTTTAGTATATAGTACTTTAACGCCTATAGTATACTACGCCCCGTAAAGTAGGGCGCTTAGATTAACGCTATAATAAACGATCTCCGCGATTTCTTAGATACTAACTTCTTATATAGTAACCTCTTAGCCTTTTTAGTAAAGGTCGAAGACTAATCTAAGCTATTATTATTACTAGTAGAGTAGCGAGTATAGAACGAAGTCTTCGCGAAGGCCTATAGAAGTATTAACCTTTAGCGTATAGAGGTCTCTTCGTTAAGACCTATTAGAGGCGGAAAGAGTCGCTAGTAAGAAGACTAGAGTAACTATTAGATAGATAGTAAAGACTTTTTCGAACTAGCGAGCGATACTAAGCGTATAGTACTAGCGATCTTCTATAGAACGAGATTAAATATCTCTTACGGCTCGTAATATTAGCGATCGTCTTAATATATAAGGAGTTTTCTCGTCGATAATAAAGATAATCGACTAGCTATAGCTATCTACTCCTTACCTACTTTTAATATAGAACGAGTACCCTTAGACGAGGATCCTATCCTTATACCGTAGCTATCTAGTTAAATTAGAGTAGAATCTACTAATCCGTTCGGTTTTAAGCGACTCGCTACTAAGGCTAGCTACGAGTTAGATATACTAATAATATCGATACTTACTACTCTACTCTACTAAGTTATACTAATAGTATAGTAGAAGCGGACCTATCTATTCTTTAGCTTCGACTCTACTAATACTTATCCGAAGTTAAAGGTTCTTTTACTAGGCTAGA